>CAMZMU010000057.1:3174336-3372652 GCA_947311845.1 Poa pratensis
GTAGCTCTCCGTCGCGTTGGAAGAATCCGGTGCAATTCCCGAATTTTCCGGATTCTACTCCGGATTAAGAAAATGGCAACTGGACTCCTTCAGTTTTCGCCCGGTATACACCCGGAATTGGCCCGGAAATAATTCCGGACTTGATTTCCCGGCCAAACCAGGAATTATCCGGACCTGAAACCGGATTCCTCCCGGTACCAATCCGGAGTTTTCCGGATTTGAATCCGGATACTCCTTTTAACCTGTTTCAGCCCAATCTTTGGATTTTTGATTACATTAATGATTTAATCACCTAAACCCTGCATCTCTCACATGCTCATGACATTTTCATATGCAAGTTAACCATAGAGTTCCCTCTACCTTAATCAACAAGTAAATATGCTACTTTACTTAACTCCACGGTATGTTCGGGATGTACCCCTCTAAGCATCCGAACTCCGTTTAAGTTGAATAGCTTGACTCATCCTCCTGCCGGGGATGTAAAATGGCATGTCATCATGTGTTTGCGCATTGCATTGTTAAAGCTTGTGTGTGATTGATTGTTCTTCCATTGTTATGCTTCGATAGATCAAGCAGCCGGGGTTACCCCGCGATACCCCGACGATCCGTACTACCATCACGTTGAGCAAGGCAAGCGTAATCCCCCATCTGAGCATGTCTTATCCTATTTTCCGCAAATATTTTCTCCACTATAATATTGCATGCGGTTCCAAATCTCAATTTGTTTTGGATAGAGTATCCTATAGTTGCATTAAGTTTCCGATGCCATTACCTGTTTCCCCTCCTATTATCCATAGGTTTGTATTGTTGGCCGGGGATACTTAACTATGCTATGTTGATGCTTAGCCATGCTTAGTTAAATGTTTATTCGTCCGATGGATATTTCATGTTGGAAACCGATGTGGAAATGTTCGGATGATGGTGGAGAAATTGTGGTGACAGGTAATAAAATGCTTAAAGGTGGGGATGAGAGGCCACTGTGGTTGTGGTGCTTTGTCTCGTTCACGCCGCCTAGGTGCGAGTTCTTTACCTCTTGAACCAAGACTGAGCGTGCAACCATGCGTGAGGCCTATGCAATTGCAGGAACCCTTATTCGACTAAATAACTTGTGAGGGGCTAGCCAGGGTCCTCTAGTTCGAGCTTCCATTTGCGCGTGCGTGATGATGGTGGTTGTGAATGGGATGAGGATTGTGGTGTTAGGAAAATAAGTGGCCGTGGGGCAGGGTGTTGGAGGCACCGAGACTGTCCTGCCGCCACTGATGATCCTGGAGAGTCTCGAGCAAGGGAGAAGTCGTCACCGCTCCCACCCAGCCGGCTTTCCAAGGAAGAGAGCTAATTGTACAGGCAATGGGCTGGACGGTACGCGTGGCAAACATTGTACACCCCTGCAGGTTAAATCTTTTCGAAAAGCCGTGTCCACGGTTACGGACGACTTGGGAAAGGACGATAAGATCATAGAATAACTTGAACGGAATGATTAAAAACTAGGTACTAAAGGTACCACTCAAGAATGCAAGGTTGACTTCCTCGAGGGTGATTCGGGGAGGTGCCTTTGTAGATCAGGTACAGTGGTAAAAGGTGGTTGTTGATGAGAAAGGGTGATCAAAGAAAAGAGTACTTCTTACCTCTTTAAAAATACTCTGTTTAGTCGATGCCATGGGGTTATGTTTTCATAAATAAAATCAGCTTTATGCAAAACAGCCATAAAACCTTGAAAGCCTCATCGATCTAAAGCTCTATATATAATCTTGCGAGTTCGTCGAACTCAACGTCGTTTGTTTTGTTTCAGAGGAGGACTTCACCGACCTCGAAGGTGGGTTCTTTGTGGATGTCGACGAGTAGTCTGGGGTTCCCAGATGGTAGCTTGGGACATCCCGGAACAGCTGGCGCTGGATGTTTATGTATAGGCCTCTTAGGCCATAATTTGGATCTTGTTGTTTAGAACAACTTATTTCGCTTCCGCATGTTGTAATGTTGGGTCTGTGACCTCTGGTTGTAATTTGCTATCTTTCTCTATTATAAGAGTTGAACTATAATGCTTTGTGTCGTAGAGTCTGTGAAGTGCCAGTTGTTCCACAAGTCTTGATCTTTCTATTATGCATTGATAGTTCTGCCTGTGTTAAGGCATCAATCGGGGTGTTGCGTTGCCGATGATCAATTCCGAGCAACGCCTGCCAAAGGTTTTGGCCGGGGATTGGTAAAGCCGTAACCTCCGGTTGTATCGCTTAACCGTTGACACACAGCATCACTGTATAGCAGTCGGGTCGGGGCGCCACATAAAGCAAGAACTGCGCCAAACATCAGTACAAGGGCAATCTATGATGCCCAATTTGAACAAGCAGAGAGAGAAAATAGGATGAGCTCACCTTGGAGCTGCAATATCACATTTACGAATAACCAATTTCTTCCTCAATGACGAAAGTAGCTAGAACAAAACACTTCCAGCTCACTGTACTGAAGCTCTTACAAATAGGAAAATGTTGATTTCAGGAGGGGAAATGACACCAAAAACTATTAGATATAGCCATACTGGCATAGCTCGCTATATGACCTTGGTGCCATTTGCAAACTTGAAACTGATAGCAGCTGTAGTGATAAACAAAAGATGTAGCAGTATATATGCAGAGAAAATATGTAGCAGTATATCAGGTCAAGAATTATATCACACAAACAAAATGTATATATCTCGACAAACAACATATATACATGCACAATGGTGAATGCACCCAATAAAAATGTAAAGAGTGAGCACACAAGATACTCTTCGCCTAAACACATATTGCTAAATATTGGCACCAACCCTTGATTTGAAATACTAACCTCTGGTCTTAAGTTAGGCAATCCTCATCTCTAACAATTAATGGTTGGCCATCTGAAATGCAAAGGAGGTTGAAGCACACAATTATATAGCTTAATTATTTTATTAGTAGTGCATGATTATATATAGCACTAAGCGTATAGTGGCCTACAAAGCATAGACCAGAAAATAGATGACTCAAAACTAATTTACATATAGTACTAAGCATCTATATACTGCCTACAAAGTATAGAACAGAAATAGATAACTCAAAACAAATTTACTCAAAATAATCACGATCTTGTACAATTTATATTTGCCTTTTTTAAAGCTCAAAATAATCAGTATCTCCTTTTCTAAAGCTCAAAATAATCAAGATCTGGTACGATTATATAGCTTTCATTGGACTTTTAAAGGTTAAAATAATCAAGATCTGGTACAATCAAATCAAACCTATTACAGAAAGAATAGGGACGTGGGTAATGAACCAGATTCAGAGATAAGGGTTCAAGATTTGTTCTTTTTTTCCTATTCTCATGATATATGTTTAACTCCATCAGCTCCTCACAAATTTGTACACACGAAATGCTTGAAAGCCTCACCTTTGAACTGAGAGCACCCCTCACAACAAAATGAAACCAGCAAGGAACCTGCAACCTAGAAACAGAGGTTGTCAGGCCACAGGCTCACCTTTGTACATGTAGATTTAATTTACGCCAAAGGCTCGTTTTGCATCTGCAAGTGAACAGATCATCAACACCAATACAGAACCGCAGCAACCATGGTACCGAGCTCGACGGAGGAGGGGGCTCCGAGGCAAAGCTGGGACGACCGACCCCCTGCGTGCTCCTCCAGGCCAGGTGATTGCCGGCTCTGTCTCTGTCGGAGAATGACTCCCACGAAACAGGGGCAGTCACACTCGCGAAGAGAGTTCGTGTAAGGGGCTGAACACGACGTCAATCAACCCTCATCCGGCGCGGCGACGCTGCTCGTCGTGCCTGAGGAGGGACATCACGGCAGAGAGAGACACGGCGCGTACCCAGGTTCACGGCCCTCTTGTGGAGGTAAAACCGCTACGTCCTGCCTGTCTGTATTGCTGCTTGTAGAGGTTACAGTACAGCGTGCTTGCCGAGGGCACAGTTGTGGCAATGGCGCGTACAAGGGGAGGGAAACTACTGTCTTCTTCTCCCTTGCGCGCAAGTAGCTAGACTAGGAGTAAAATGTGTTCGATCCCCTTAGGGTGGTGCACCAGCTCCTTTTATAGGCGCCCCGGGCCTCCTCCCTGTCCTTGTGCAGCGGAGGGGCTACCACATGGCGACAACGGTCGGGAGCACGGTGCACCGCTGCTTGGGCGTCCATGAGCGCGGTCCATGGGCACAAAAGCTGAGGCCGCAGCAGAGAGGCCGCCGTCCATCCAGGACGGCCAGCTGCTGCCGCAGAGGAGCGGGGGAAGTCCCCACGGTGACGTCGCGTTTGGCGCGTAGCGCCGGCCTGCTCCCTTATCACCAAAGAGGAAAGCTTGGTGGTCTGCGCCGTTGCCCCTGCTTTGTTGACTCCTTTATCACCAAAGTGGGACTGTAGCTCCGTCGTCACCCTGCGCAGAGGCGCGGTCACTCTGCGGCCGCTGCGGAAGCCATGTGCGCTCCGCAGAGCTTGCTTTACAGTGAAGGAACCCTCGCGTGGGCGGGAACGCCCTGTGGAGGATTCTGCGTTGACTTCCCTTCAGGGAAAGCTTCCTTGGAGAGGGGCAGCGGAGTAGAGGCTCCACAGGCCCTAGCTGCCTCCTCAGGCCTCCGCGAGGCGATTCTGCCCCGCGGGCTCCCCAGGCTTGCAGACCTGGTCCTTAGCGAGATTCACTCGCCGAGTGTTGAGGGTTATAGAGGCCTGGCCCAGTACACCCTGGTTCTTACTGGGCTGACAGTAGCCCCCGGGCCCATGACGGGCACGACGCGGTCCAGGGGGCGCAGGCGAAGCGTCATGGGCCCAAAGTGTCCGGCCGGCCCGAGACACGTGGCGAGCGGTTGGTGCGTCTCGGCTTCTCCGGAGGAGGTGGGCGTCGTGGCGGGACCCACGACGCCTCGGAAACCGCCTGAGGTGATATAAAGGCTGCCGCGGCTGTGCCGGCAGCAGTTCCGCCGCATTTACGCCTTTCCTTCTTGCATACACCTCCGGTGCTCCACTACTCCGGCGATTTCCGTTCTTCTCCGAGCTTTTCCGCCGCCCTTCCTTCGCGAGCCATGGGCCCCAAGAAGGCAAGGCGGCGATGGTGGAGGCCTCCGCTGAAGCGCAGCGGGAGGAGGAGCTTGCGCCGGCTCTCATCGGCACTCGCGTCTCCACAGCGGAGGCGCTGGATAGGCTGAAGGTCCTCGTCGCCGGGAGGAATAATGAGCATGGCGCCAGCGGCGTCAAGGCGGCGCGCTTCGGCAAGCTGGCGGCGGGGTGGTACCCCATTTTCGTCCACACGCTGTTCGCCGGCTTGGTGCCGCCGTTCTCTCCCTTCCTTGCGGAGGTGCTGGCTTTCTATCAGATCCAGCTCCTGCACCTCCACCCGAACTCCATCCTGATTCTCGCCATCTTCGCCTATCTCTGCGAGGCGTATCTGGGAGTGATGCCTTCCGTGGCCTTCTTCCGGAGCTTCTACGCGCTCCGCAACACGGCGCCCGGCGAGCGGTCTGGGTGCGTGTCTTTCCGCATCGCAGACGGGATGGGCGCCGTCTACATCCCCATGTCGTGGGATGGCGACAAGGCCGTTACGAGGGTGACGAAGAAGGTGGAGGACTTCCGCCAGAAGTGGGTCCTCGTCGACGCCAAGGAGCGGAATGCCTTCTTCGATGAGCCTGAGGCGCCGCCGCTGAAGAACTCAAATTGGTCCAGCGAGAAGTTCCAGCACCAGAAGATTGCCCACTTGGTCTCGCGCATGAAGCTCGTCCGCGAGGCTGGCCTCACGGGGCAGATGGTCGCTGAGGACTTCGTGAGGCGGCGCATCGCTCCCCTCCAGGCGCACACGAAGCCGGTGTGGATGTACTCCGGCCCGGCAGATCCAATGCGCTTGCACCTCAGCGCCCACGCGCCAGACGACGTCGCCTCCATCTTAGGCACGCTCTTCATCGCCCCGGAGATCCCTGTTCCGGGCACTGAGCACCTGAGGCCCCTCCACCAGCTCACTCCAAAGAAGCGCCTCGCAGTTCTGGAGATGATGCCGACGTTCACGCCAGAGGGCTTGGAGGGAGAAGAGGCGAAGGGGGCTGCGGCGCCTGTGGTGGAGGAAGACTTGTTTGGCGAGTCCTCTGCTGCTTCAGACGCCGAAGCTGACGCCGCCACAGGAGGAGTCAACCCCTCGTCAGGGGAGGCGAGCTCTTCAAAGCAGGCGGCCCCTGAGGAGGAGATCCTGGAGATATCGTCCGATGTGGACGAGGATTTTGTGGTGGCCCCGTCACGACGGGCCACAGAAGAAGAAGACGAAGACGGAGACGATAGCGGCCCGGAGGCCGCGGCAAAGCGGTGCGAGCCCCGCACCAAGGCCATCCACGACAGGGCCGCCAGAAGCCTGGAGAGCACTCCTCTTAAGAGGAAAGCTGAGGCGGCCCCTGAGGAGCCCAGCGCTGGAGCCTCATCAGGCCTGGCGCTCTGCCAACAAGGTGTGGGTGGACACCCGCGCCAAGCCATCTGGGTGAGTACTGTTCTTCTTGACTCGTTCTTGCTTATCGAGAGTTCTTGCCTTTCTCGAGGATCTCACTGTCTTGATTATCAGGGGTCTGGTTCATGCGAAGCGCCGCCGACTCCGCAAGGCTGCGGACGTGCGGCGCGACGCTACGCCCGTTGTTGAGGGGCCTACAGCGCCCCTTGGAGAAGAGACTGAGGAGCCCGTGGTGACAGTCACCACGGGCCCGGCTGTTGACGAGGCCATGAGGCCTGTGGGGGAGACGCCCCTTGAAGAAGCAACTGCCTCGCCACCTCCTGCCGAGAGTCAGATTGAGGAGGCGGTGAAGGCTCCGTCGCCGCCGCGCCCTGATGCTCCACTGGAGCCCCCAGAGACACCCGCCGTGGAGACGGCGGGGACCAGCACACAGGCGCCGGGAGGCGCCGACGTCGAGATGGAGGAGGGAACTCCTCCGCCGCCCCCTCCAAATTCCGAGCCTGAGGGGGAGGCCACTTCTTCTGAGGCCGCAGCAGGCGAGGCTGCGGTTGAGCCACTGGTGGCTAGGCCTCCCTCGCCAGCCCCCGAGGCCCACGAGGAGGTCGTCGTGGAGAACAACGACGCACAAGACGGTGGGGGCCCGCTCCGTGGCCCCGTGTGACCCTGGTCCAAGCACTGTGCTTTCAGCACCAGAGGCTGGCGCTGGGGCGGAGGACGCTGCGCCACGTGAGGGCTCTTGGGCCTTGGTCTTGAGCGACCGGAGCCGGAGCAGCGCGCCGCCAAGCTGCCCTCCGTTTGGTGAGGGGCACCCTAGACGGGCTAGAACCCAACTTGCCCTTGAGGAGGCGGAGCTTGGCAGGAGGTACGACGCCCTTGCTGCTGACTGGGCCCGCTTCTTCGAAGTCAGGCGGCGGAGTGGCCCTGACGACCAAGCTCTTCAGGCGCAGCGCGACGAGGCGACGCGGCAGGCCCAGGAGATCCGCGAGAACGCGGAGCGCGAGGCGCAAGAGGCCTTGGCGCCGGTCCAGGCGGAACGCAAGGCGGCTGCAGAGGATCGGGAGGCGGCTGTGGCGGAGCGCCAGGCTGCAGCCTCCGACCGAGCGGCTATCGAGACCTCCCTCGCCGACCAGCGCAAGGAGCTGGCCAGCCGCGAGGAGAAGATAATTTCTGAAGCTGAGGTGGTGAGGAAGTCTCTGGAGCAGCATCGTCTGTCGCTGGAGGCTCGCGAGCAGGCCATGACGACACGCGAAGCTGAGGTGCTCAAGCGTGAGGAGAAACTGGAGCAGGCGGAAACAGACATGAACAGAGAGCGTGAGGCCTTGGAGTCCCGCGAGAGCAGCTTGGCTGAGGCCATGGGCAAGCACGACAAGGAGGTGGAGCGGCACCGGGAGCTTGTGGAGAAGGCCAACCAAAGCTTGCCGAGAAGAAAAAGGAGGCGAGGCGGAGGCCCTCACCAAGCAAAAAGAGTACCGCACTGCTGTCACACAGGCCGTCTCCCGGGAGTATGCTGGGAAGTTCAAGAAGCAGGAGGACGGCTTCCAGAAAAAGCGCAGAGAGCTCGGCAAGCGCATTCGCCAGCTGGAGGAGTGGAACGCCAACTTGAAATCCTCGCTGAAGCGCGCCAAGGACGCTAATCTCCGCACGGAACAGGCCCTCGAGCGCTCGGAGCAGGACCTCACAGCCCTGATGGCAGACATGCAGGAGCTGAATGCGCAGGTGGCCCCTGTTGTGGAGAGGGTCGAGGAGGCTGAGCAGAGCGCGGTGGCGGCACGGGTCTTGACGCAGCAGCGGGAGCGTATGTTCCGATCTTTGGTGACGCGCGGGAACGCTCTTGCTGCGAAGCTGGGGGTGGATGCTCCTGCCGTCCCCGTCCACGGGAACGCCGACGTCGCCACGTATCTGACCTACTTCGACCAGCTCTTCTCCGTCCTTGAGGGCCCTGTGGCGGAACTCGACGATGTTGTCGACGAGGAGTGCCGCAAGCTCCTGCTGGTGGCGGTCGAGCGCGTCTTCGTCAACCTCAAGCGCCTATATCCATGCTTCGACTTCGAGTCCGTGACCGAGCCCATGGGGATGCTCAGACGAGACGCGCCTCTTCAACTCGCTGCGGGAGGAGATCAACGACTATGTCAACCGCTTCAAGAGGGTCGCTGAAGAGCCGGCCTCTGGCGAGGAGGAAGACGTCGAGGAGGAAGGCGCGGAGGAAGATGACGCTGAGGAGGATGAGGCCGCCAAGACTTCTGCTTAAGCTGCTCCTGCCACAAGTCGCGCCTGAGGCGCAAGTTATCTTTGTTTAAAGACTTTGTTTCATTTGTGATGGTCTGTAAAACACTTTATTGTGCTGCAATGTGTGTGTGCCCCTCGACGGGCATTTTATCCCTATTCCATGCCTTTTTCGCTTTACGTCGTCAGGACCCGTCTCTTAGCGCTATGACTCCGCCACTACGGTATGCCAGAGCAATGACTCAGCAAGGCCGGGGGGTGTTTAAGGCTTAGAGAGGTAAGAGCTCTCGAGTCGCGATGCTCGAGGGCTCCCCTTTGACGCTCAAGCAGTCCATGAAATGCGAAGGAGAAAATACCCGCCCGAGGGACGGAAGTTGCTCGTGAGAGGAAAAACACAACGCCTGAGGTGTAAGCGCAGGACTTAGCTTAGCGAGGTTCTGCCTCGTGGAGGGCGTTGATTTCCCTGAAGGTGTGCTTCCCTCTTTGGGTCTGGAGCGTGACTCCACGAGCCTTGGGGGGACTCTTGTTCCCTGTGTAGGTTAGAGGCGGAACCAAAGCAAAACATGGTAGAGAAACTCATGCGCGCTTATAGGTTTCCTCATGGGTGCCTCGCGAGGAGAGTAAGTACCAAAGGTCCTTAGGTGAGGTGGCAGGTTTGGGAGCAAGCCCCTGGGCCAGAGCTCTTTGGTGAGGTAACAGGCGTGAGAGCGTGCTCACGTGTTAGAGCTCGGATCCTTTTGGATTTTGCGGTGCTGCTGGGATGCTCCCGAGGCACAGTCACCGTACTCAGCCCCCGCTCGCGAGGTGCGCAAGGGGAAAGATATGAGCGCGAATGAAAACACAGAGTAATGAGAACTAAAACTCACCCCCAAAATATTACATAGCGGCGCCGCAGCGCAATGTTTCACTAGGAAACGAATTGGTTCGTTACACTTGGGCTTGCCAAGATAAAGTTTCCATGTCGAGGCATGGGGACCACATTCAGTGGCTGAGACTCTTCACGGCCTGCGGCGGCACGTTACAGGAAGAGCTCAGAGGGACTGGCCCTCAGAGAGAGAAGCTTTTGTGAAGCTTGGAGGTGAAGCTGTGCGCTTTCCTCTAGAGACAAAAAATGCCTGGTGTGATAGAGATCACGGGTAGAACTTGCGTAGATGCGCGATGTTCCAAGGGTTCTTGACCGGGATGCCGTCCTCCGTCTCGAGGCGCACCGCACCAGGTCTGGCGACATGCGCGACCCTGTAGGGGCCTTCCCACATGGGCGAGAGCTTGTGGAGACCTTCCCTGGAGAGGATCCTCCTGAGGACAAGGTCGCCTGTCTCGAGAGTGCGCGGACGTATGTGGCGGCTGTGGTAGCGTCGCAGGTCTTGCTGGTACTTTGCCGCTCTGAGGGCGGCTCGGCGGCGCAACCCGTCGAGGAACAGCAGGTCGTCGTTGTGGAGGTCTTCTTGATTGTCCTCATTGAAGGCAAGGACCCTTGCGGACCCGTGCTTGATCTCTGTGGGGAGGACTGCTTCGGCTCCATACACCAGGGCGAATGGCGTCTCACCAGTGGGCTTTGTAGGGTTCGTGCGGATGGACCAGAGCACGGAGGGGAGCTCATCGATCCAGCCCTTGCCATAGCCCTTGAGGCGGTTGAAACTTCTCGTCTTGAGGCCCTTGAGGACCTCAGCATTTGCTCGCTCGGCTTGACCATTGCTCTGTGGGTGAGCTACCGAGGCGAAACAGAGCTTGGTGCCGAGGCTCTCGCAGTAAGCCCTGAAGATGCCGCTGGTGAACTGTGAGCCATTGTCGGTGATGATGCGGTTTGGCACACCAAAGCGGCAGACCAGGCCTCTGATGAACTTCACGGCTGCCCTGGCTGGGATGGTGCGCACCGCTTCAACCTCTGCCCATTTGGTGAACTTGTCAACAGCCACGAAGAGGAAGCGGTAGCCCCCTTGCGATCTCGGGAAGGGTCCCAAGATGTCCAGCCCCCAGACCGCGAACGGCCAGGAGAGCGGGATGGTCTGGAGTCCCAGTGCAGGCTGATGGACTTGCTTGGCGTGGAACTGGCATGCATCGCAAGACTGAACGATGGTGACGGCATCTTGAAGCACTTGAGGCCAGTAGAAACCGCTCCTGAAGACCTTGCCGGCGAGGGTGCGCGCGCAGGAATGGTGGCCGCACTCTCCACTGTGTATGTCCCTGAGGAGCATGCGTCCTTCCTCAGGAGGCACACACTTGAGGGCAATGCCATTTGGGCGCTTGCGGTATAGGTCTCCCTCAAGGATGTAATAGGATTTCGCTTGTCGAGCGACTCGTTCTGCCTCTGCGTCTTCCTCGGGAAGGACTCCTTTTAGCAAGTAGTCCTTGAGCTCGTCAACCCAGCCTGTTTCTTGGTGCACCATGGTTAGCATCAGACGCTCCCCTGAGGATGGGCCACAGTTGGGTGCGCCACCTGTGGGAGGTGGTGGGAGTACTTCGTCTGTGCTTGTAGCTGGTGCTTGCAGCGGCTGCTTTATGGACGCCTTGGAGAGCCTCTCTTCAAAGACACCTGCGGGCTGGGCCTCCCTTCGCGATGCGCGCTTGGCGATGTCATCTGCTTCCTGGTTCTCCTTGCGCGGGATGTGCATGAGCTCCATGCCCCTGAAGTGCTTCTCGAGCTTGCGGACCTCTTCAAGGTAGGCAGCCATATGGCTGTCTTTAGGGGTGTAGCTCTTGTTGGAGAAGTTGACCAGGAGCTGGGAGTCGCCTTTGATGAGTAGGTGCTTGACACCGAGGGCAATGGCAGCTCTGAGCCCGGCGAGGAGGCCTTCATATTCAGCGATGTTGTTGGAGATCTTGTCCATCGTGAACACAACTGGACGGCATAGTGGAGCTTGTCGCCTTTAGGCGAGGTCAGGACAACGCCAGCGCCTCCGTTGCGGCAGGAGAAAGCTCCATCGAAGTGCATGGTCCAGTGGCTTGGCGTGTATCTCCAGGCGGTATAGTTTCTGCTTCAGGAGGCTCTTCAGGAGTTGGGTCTGTCCATTCGGCGACAAAATCTGCCAGTGCTCTTCCTTTGATGACCCTTGTGGTGTCAAAACGCAAGTTGAAAGGCTGCAGCTCGATGTTCCACCCTGCTACGCGATCAGTGGCGTTGGGGTTGCGCAGGATTTGCTCCAGAGGGAATGATGTGACCACCGTGACAGGGTGGCCCTGGAAGTAGTGGCGCAGCTTTCTGGAGGCGATGAGCAGGGCGAGAAGGAGCTTCTGCTGCGTAGGGTACCGCTCGCGAGCATCTCTTAGCACAGTACTGACATAGTAGACTGGATGCTCGACAAGGGTTGTGGAGGGTGACGCGGCGTTGGCTCCCTCGAGGGACTCCTCAGGCCCTTTGGCGAGGTTTCCTTGTGGAGGAGTCTCAGCAGGGGTGCCTGAAGTAGGCTCGACAGCTGGCTGTGGGTCTGGCTCTGGGCCTGGAGGGACTTTTTCCTTGTCGGGAGGCTCTGGACTTGGAGTGGCAGCACTTTTCTTGGGGAGGACTGGCTCTTCTCTTTCGACCACCAGGACGGCGCTTGCGGTTTGTGGAGTGGCTGCAAGGTACAGCTTTAGATGCTCGCCCGTCCTGGGGGCTACCATAACTGGTGCGCTAGCCAAGTACTTCTTCAAGTCCTCAAATGCCTTGTCTGCCTCTGGAGTCCACTTGAAGGTGCCGGACTTCTTCATGATCTTGAAAAATGGCAGGGCCCTCTCGCCAAACTTGGAGATGAAGCGGCCCAAGCTGGCCATGCACCCAGCTAGGCGCTGCATGTCCTTGAGGCGGCGAGGTGGCTGCATTTCTTCTATGGCCTTGATCTTGTCAGGGTTTGCTTCTATGCCGCGATGGGACACGAGGAACCCGAGGAGTTTGCCTGAAGGTACCCCGAAGACGCACTTGGCGGGGTTTAGCTTGATGTTCACCTTGCGCAGGCTGGCGAAGGTCTCCTCGAGGTCCTTCAAGAGAGTGTCTCCCTCGCGAGACTTGACTACGATGTCGTCAACATATGCCTCTGCATTTCTTCCCATCTGAGCCCCCAGGGCGATCCTCATGAGCCTCTGGAAGGTGGCGCCGGCGTTCTTCAACCCGAAGGGCATGCAAGTGTAGCAATACACGCCACAGGGGGTGAGGAACGCTGTTTTCTCCTCGTCCTCTTTAGCCATTTTGATCTGGTGGTAGCCTGAGAAGGCGTCCAGAAAACAGAGGAGATCACAGCCGGCTGTGGAGTCCACGATCTGATCAATCCTTGGCATGGGGTATGGGTCCTTGGGGCAGGCTTTATTTACATCAGTGTAATCGATGCAGAGCCGGCCTCCCCCATTGGGTTTTGGGACAACCACGCCATTAGAGACCCAGGTGGGGTGGGCAACTTCTCGAATAATGTCTGCTGCTTTTAGCTTTTCTACTTCTTTGATGATGAAGGCTTGCTTCTCAGGGGCTTGTTTCCGTGCCTTCTGCTTGACGGGGCGTGCGTTTGGACACACAGCTAAGTGGTGCTCGATCACCTCCCTTGGTACGCCGGACATTTCTGACGGAGTCCATGCGAACATGTCAGAATTTGCCCGAAGGAAGGCGACGAGCGCGCTTTCCTATTTGGGAGGTAAGCCAGCGCCTATGGTGACGCTAGCCCCCGAGCCCTCAGCCCCCGAATCGCTGGTGCTCAGCGACACCTTCTTTGTAGCGGCCTGCTCCTGAGAGAACAGCTGCTTCTTCTTCTTGGGCCTCGCGAGGGGCTCCAGGT
The DNA here is from genome assembly GCA_947311845.1 of Poa pratensis. Taxonomy (NCBI): domain Eukaryota; kingdom Viridiplantae; phylum Streptophyta; class Magnoliopsida; order Poales; family Poaceae; genus Poa; species Poa pratensis. The sequence goes on from CAMZMU010000057.1 coordinate 3,187,733, forward strand.
CTTCGTCAGCAGGGAACGCCATGGCAGCAGCTTTGTAGGCGAGCTCGACAGCGCGTGTAGCGTCCTGTACGTGACCATGGATGGTGATGGTGCCGCCGCTGCCAGGGATCTTGACCATGTTGTAGGCGTGATGCGTGACGGCCATGAACTTCGCGAGGGCGGGGTAGCCGAGGATGGCGTTGTAGGGCAGGCCAATGTGCGCGACGTCGAAGTCGATGAGCTCGGTGCGATAGTTTTGCTGCGTGCCAAAGGTGACTGCAAGCCTCACTTGCCCCAGAGGCGAGATTGAGCCGCTGGTGACCCCTGTGAAGGGCCTGGAGGGCATAAGCCACTCGTAGGGCACTTGAAGCGTCTCAAAGGTCTCGACAGAGATGACGTTCAGGCCTGCACCCCCATCAATGAGCGTTTTGCCGACGGCGATATTGTTGATGGTGGGGGTGCACACCAGCGGGAGGGTGCCTACAGTCTTGGTCGACTTGGGGTGGTCCTTGGCGTCGAAGGCGATGGTGTACTGAGACCACTTGAGGGGACGCGATGTCTCCACCCCAGGCAGCGCTGCGTTGAGCTCGCGGGCGAACTGCTTGAACTGATTGTTGGACTTGGGCGCCTGAGCCCCGCCGAGGATGCACGCCATGGCGCCTCTAGGGGCCTGGTAGCCCCCAGGCTCCTCGTCAGGGAGGTTGTTGTTCTTCTCAGCGGCGTTGGCCTGAGTCCCTTGAGGCTTCTGGTAGCCACCTTTGCGTCCGCCCTTGCGGTAGTTACGGCCTCTGCCGCGACCACCGCTGCCTTCTTCCTGCTCGCGCTTCTTGCTCAGCTGCTTGAGGTCGTAGCAGTTCTCTGTCGCGTGGCCGCGCCTGTTGTGGTAGATGCAGAAGGGACGGTTGTCGATCTTCTTCTCGCCATCCTCTGCAGAGTCCTCTCGAGCGTGCTTAGCGCCGGGCTCAGCAGCCAGCACAGCAGTAGGCTTGCGCTTGGTCTCGTCACGCTTCTTGTGGGCCTTGGATCCCTCTGGGGGTCGTCTGCAGAGGCCACCTTGGTGAAGAGGAGACCCTCTTCAGCCTTGGCACACTTGTCTGCGATGTCGAAGAGCTTCACGACAGAGGAGAGGGTATCGTGAATGCCGAGCTTCTCAAGCATCCTGCGGTTGGTGACGCCCTCTCTGAAGGCAGCAATGACGTGCGAGTCAGGGATGTTGGGGATTTTGTTGCGGACTTGGCTGAAGCGCTGGATGTACTTGCGGAGAGTCTCGCCAGACTTCTGGCGTACGGCGCGCAGGTCGTTGTAGGTGAGGGCGCGCTCGTACGTGCCCTTGAAGTTCGCAACGAACTGCTTGCAGAGGTCCTCCCAGGAGTCGATGGAGTCCTCAGGGAGGTTCAGGAGCCACGACAGGGCAGAGTCCCTGAGGGCGTGCGAGAACCAGTTCGCCATGACCTTGTCGTCTCCTCCCGCAGCTTGGATGGAGGTGGTGTAGAGCTGCAGGAACTCGATGGGGTTGTTCGTGCCATCGTAGCCCTTGGGGAGGTCTGGCCTGAACTTCTGCGGCCAGACGACGCGGCGCAGGTTGCGGGTGAAGGCCGTGCAGCCTGTGGCGTACGTGGCCACACCGCCCTGGAGAGCTCTGCGGTTTTGGCGCCCGGCCTGGCCAATTTCCTCGACGATGCGCTTCTGGAGGTCCCGCTGGCGCTCCATCTCCACCCGCGCGTCCGGCGGCGTCCGCTGCACGATTTGACAATCATGCGGCGAGGACGCGTGAGAGGCGGCTTTGTTTGCCGCAGCCGGAGGTGGTCCTGGCGGAGGCGGAGGCGGAGGCGCTCCATGCGCGGCGGTGCCTGCGCGCCCGGAGTTGTGGTGCACCAGGGAGCGCGAAGGTGCTGGAACCGCGCGCGGCGCAGCCGCGATGTCGACGAGGTGCTGGAGACGGCCAAGCCAGTTGTCGTGCGCCTCGGCGGTGGGGCGGTAGCGGAAGAGCTCTGCTGCCATGAGCAGCGCAGTGTTTGGGCTGGGCGCCGGGCGTCCAAGCGTGGACGCGCTTTGGCGCCGAGATGGATGCGAGGACTCAGCGTCCTCGCTGTGCTCGTGGTCGACGTCTTCGTCGTAGCGGTCGTCCTCATCCTCGGGGTGCTCCACGCGTGGCTCCGCAGTAGTGCGCCCCGAAGCGCGGTTGGTGCGCGGACGGCCGCGTGGCCTGGTGGTGGGACGACGGGCTCGGTCTCAGCTCTGCCTGACGCGCGCCGGTTGGCGCGAGCAGCGCGAGTGTCCGCCATGGCGCAGAGGTCGATGGAGGTTGAATGCGCGCCTCAGCCCCCTACCTGGCGCGCCAATTGTCGGAGAATGACTCCCACGAAACAGGGGCAGTCACACTCGCGAAGAGAGTTCGTGTAAGGGGCTGAACACGACGTCAATCAACCCTCATCCGGCGCGGCGACGCTGCTCGTCGTGCCTGAGGAGGGACATCACGGCAGAGAGAGACACGGCGCGTACCCAGGTTCACGGCCCTCTTGTGGAGGTAAAACCGCTACGTCCTGCCTGTCTGTATTGCTGCTTGTAGAGGTTACAGTACAGCGTGCTTGCCGAGGGCACAGTTGTGGCAATGGCGCGTACAAGGGGAGGGAAAACTGTCTTCTTCTCCCTTGCGCGCAAGTAGCTAGACTAGGAGTAAAATGTGTTCGATCCCTTAGGGTGGTGCACCAGCTCCTTTTATAGGCGCCCCGGGCCTCCTCCCTGTCCTTGTGCAGCGGAGGGGCTACCACATGGCGACAACGGTCGGGAGCACGGTGCACCGCTGCTTGGGCGTCCATGAGCGCGGTCCATGGGCACAAAAGCTGAGGCCGCAGCAGAGAGGCCGCCGTCCATCCAGGACGGCCAGCTGCTGCCGCAGAGGAGCGGGGGAAGTCCCCACGGTGACGTCGCGTTTGGCGCGTAGCGCCGGCCTGCTCCCTTATCACCAAAGAGGAAAGCTTGGTGGTCTGCGCCGTTGCCCCTGCTTTGTTGACTCCTTTATCACCAAAGTGGGACTGTAGCTCCGTCGTCACCCTGCGCAGAGGCGCGGTCACTCTGCGGCCGCTGCGGAAGCCATGTGCGCTCCGCAGAGCTTGCTTTACAGTGAAGGAACCCTCGCGTGGGCGGGAACGCCCTGTGGAGGATTCTGCGTTGACTTCCCTTCAGGGAAAGCTTCCTTGGAGAGGGAGCAGCGGAGTAGAGGCTCCACAGGCCCTAGCTGCCTCCTCAGGCCTCCGCGAGGCGATTCTGCCCCGCGGGCTCCCCAGGCTTGCAGACCTGGTCCTTAGCGAGATTCACTCGCCGAGTGTTGAGGGTTATAGAGGCCTGGCCCAGTACACCCTGGTTCTCACTGGGCTGACAGTCTCCGGCGCCGCCGAGGTACTCCTCACAAGGGCGTGCCACCCAGGATCCCACCGCCGACCAATGCTGCACCGCCAGGGACTCAGTAGGGCATAACAAAAAATGACCTCTGGTGGCTTTCTTTGTTTGGTCAATCTTCCAAAGGAAAGCATGAGACTGTGTTAGGATGGTGTGCTCATTCATGCGGAAAACCGAGCTGGATCAGCACACCTCCTTCACGATAAAAAAAACCAGCAAATAAGCATGCGACAGGTAAAACCAAGAAGAATGATACAAGAAAGATGCAACAACTGATCTCCAAAGCACCATTACTAATTGACAGAGAATAATTAAATCAGGCTTCCTAGTGCAAATATGTAAGCTTCAGAGTAATGGAAATCAATTCAAGTAGAGCTAACATTGCGTACAGGAAAAAAGGGGCTGCCGTTCCAGGCAGCCGCCGCCATCCATTAAGAAAGTAGCAACAACCTACCAATAAGAAAGTAGGTGCTCATGATCATCTGCAGTTCCCATATAATAAAAATCCTTTCATGGCTGAACTCAGGAACCCAACTCGACCAATGGCTTACAGGAAAGAAGATGGAGGCGATGCTCATCATGGACACCACCACCTCATTGCAACATCAGATTGCATAAATTTCAGAGTGGGTATTGGATCTCATGCAGTGACCTAAAACTTGCAATAAAATCAAGAAAGCAACATATTTTACAAATCAATCTTGATCATCTAAATTGCTACACCAGTTCTTCTCTTGCATCTCCCTTCGTGACCAGCCATAGAATGACCTTCACCAAATCAATGTTGATCATCTAAATTTAATGAAGCCGTAGGCAAAACAATGCCTTAAAATATGCTTCCCTCTCATTAGGTGCTCGATATTACATATTTTACATTTTAGCTCAAACCATTGATATTAGCTGAGCTAATATGAACAACGGACTAAGCCATTGTCGCCACTTCAATATAATCATGTTTGTTCACTATAAAAGAGTACTGCTTAGAGTCAACACAACATTCGCCACTCCAATAAACATCAAACGAACTTTCTCACAAGGAAAAACACATATGCAAGTTTTAATTCTAAAACCAATAGACCAATGACTAGAGCTAAGCAGATAGACTGACTCAGATTCTAAGGGTGATCTATCCAAAAATCTAAAACCTAAAGCTAAGAAATTCTCCCCAGCTCATTTCCAAGGTTCGACCAGCGACACTTATAGCTACGTAAGAAACAAATTAAACAAGAACGCAGCTGATCTTCAGCAGCAAAATGGCTTAGTCAAGATATCCAAATAGAGAACAAATATCATTTGATGAATCATAAAATTGAGTAATATCACATTGCAAGAAAGCATTCTGACAGCCAAAAAGGAAATCAAGAAAAAGCAGTCAAACTTATAAGCTCAAAAAGTAGTGATCTAAACATGCGAAGAAAAATGATGATAAACCACATCATTGCCACTGCTGGATAATCTAAGCAATGGCACACTGGTACATTACAAACTGGTATATTGCTGCAGACAGCCCACACAAGTGTCTTTCCCACTAAAGCATATTGTGAAAATGGCAAACAGAATTTTTAGTAAACACTTTTACTATTGACCAAATTTTAGTATTAATGCTAAATTCTTATTGCGAAAATGACAAGCGGGATTATTCTTTCAAGATGAAACAGACAACAAAAGCACACATCCCACTAAGGCATATTCATCGAACACCAGGTTCTCATTCAGCATGTGACCAACTGCACACTGGAAGCAAGAACTAAAGTATCAAGTACGTGTGTTCTACATCTGCAAACTGAACCTAAAAGTGCATACCCAAATCAACTGAGCCGGAACAAAGAAACAAGAGAAAACCAGATAGTTGATATGTTGGTTCTTAGTTTAATTATCGACATTTAAGATTGTCTTTGTGGCGGCATTAATCACACACAAAGAGCACCATGTGTAGAACATAAGAAGAAATCATGAGGTTGAACTTGTGAACAACGTTTGTGTAGACAGATGCTATCTAAAAACAAATTCATTGAATAATACAGAATGTATGAGATAGAACTGCAGTCAAATTCATTGAACATATGGTGCACAACAGATACTCTGCAGCCAACCTACAAAGTGCACATTATAGTATTTTAAAGATGCTGAACAATTAGATAGAACTGAATAAGATTATTTCTTTGTCCGGTGAACCAAACTCCAAGATTCGCCTACATAACAAAAGACAAACTAATAGGAGTGATTTCTCAGTATTCCTAATTATAGCGCTAGGAGCACAAACTCTCTGACAAAGTCACAGATCCATCACAAAATTCAAATAAGCAGGTACTAAATGTCGCTTAAGCCATGGCACAAAAGAAAACTGAAGAGGAAGAGAGCTCACCACAATGACCACCCAATGGCAGCCATGGGCAACTTCCAACAACAATAGCACACGTCTGCATTAGACAAAATTCCAGTCTACAATTCTGCAGTAATACGAACAGAACTAAAGCAACCTTAAAGGTAATAGCAAATCCCAATTGATCACCTACAGGCTACAACCCTCTACATAATGTGAAGTACCCACTGTTGCTTCCACAATAAAATTAACATGACCAATAAAACAGGATCAGATTGCAGAGATGCGAAGAGTGTGATGTCCATTACTTCAACACTTCAAATCACTGAAAAATAACCACTGCCATTGCCCTAACCCATCATTCTCATATATTTTATTTTTTAATTAAAGCAAGGTGCGCCAAGTTAAGATTAAAGCATAGATTGCACAAACTGCACAGCCTCATGTGGTGGCGTCTCTGCCATTTAATTACCTGCGGTACATGCTGCGACTGTCCAGCCCAAGCTCATACACCATCATTTGGTTCAGAGTAGCGAGCTTCGTCGACAGAAACTGAATCATCATTTGGTTCAGAGTAGCGAGCTTCGTCGACATAAACTGAATCAAACAAATTTTAAATTCAGCTTAACCTTCAAACACCATTACAAAAATCAACTGCTCATGCAAAAAGCATATATTTACACCAGTGAATAAAGTGTAGCACACATATAAACTCGAGTTCAGAAAATACCATGTCAAACTGGTGTATGTCTGCAGCTGCATTCTCCTTGCTGCCCCTGGGCTGCATATCTCTCATCCGCTGCTCCTCTCCATGTCTTCAGAAGCAGCAACTGCAGCCCGATGAAAGGCATACAAATCTGTGAAAAATAATAATTTGTGGAAAATTCTTCTAAGAAAGAGAGATGGAGATCATGAGGGGGTGTAGGAAAAGAGATGGGTAGGAAGGATGAATACCTGCAGTAGGACGCCACAAACACAATACTTGCCGCTGCCGTCAGCGGTGTAAAATCTCCTGGGCACCCAAACCCTGCTTTCATAAAAGGAAAATATCCAATATGTTTACTAATAGGATAAAGAGAAGTCAGGTGTACAATTTACAATGACAGAAAGTAAAACAAGTACGTTTTATGTACGTTTTCATACCTCCGTCTCCAATGTTTCCATAATGCAATCAGAAACCAAGATTTGGTCCTGCAGACTTTCATGAGAGAATAAATCAGGCGCAGATAATCAATCACAGATCTCCTAATATTAACAGCAACCATATATATGGAAATCATAGAGCATCATATTTCGTGGAAATATTATTAGAGCAAAGCCATACAATTTTTTTATAATCAATTTCAACACAAGCTCTGAACCATTAGTTCACATAATTGTAGCCATAGATACAACAAGGAGATATAAATGAATAATTGAAGGACAAGAATTGTTACCTAGAAGAAAAGAGGCATGGAGGATCTAAACAACAATGTAACTGGGTCGTCTGCTGCTACATCATATAGGCAGGACAAGTTCGCTGCAACCACATCTGCTGAACAAGTTTTACTTGCTGCACAACCTAAAAATCGCAAATCAAGTAGAGGGATGTCAGGTTAGAAGACAATGGGACTTGGAAATCAGATAAAGTAATGCTGAAAACTGGTTCCGCGCTATAATGCTAATGCTTTCAGAGAGCGGCCAAAATCTTTAGGTTGAAAACTGGTTCCCGGCTATAATAATGCTAATACAACTCGTGATATTATTCTTTTAGTGTTTAAACACAATTAGATATAATAAGTACTTAAAGCCTATAACCAACAACAATGATCTACTGCTGATATTCACTTTCAAGCATACCATGCAAAAAACCTATAGCCTGATGCTCAATTGAATAAACTACTCGTACTCACTATTACATAAAGATTAAACCAGCTGAATGCTATAAATTATTAAGGTTCCAGTATAGCAACTTTCAGTAGAGATGTCAGAAGACATGTGCAAAAAAAAATCAGAGACATATATCACACCGCACCAAATGTATATAATATTTAACACCATTGTTTAACTATCTCAACTAAATCAAAATACAGAAAACCTAGATATCATCCTCGACTCTTTCTTCCTCCCCTTTCCATCTCCATCTATGCCTCCTTTTCTTCATCCCCCGTTCTCACAGGCATCTGCAAATCACCCAAAGAACAATTGAGGGAAAATAAAGGAACGGAAAATAGCCTCAACATCTAGGGGAGGTTGTGGGGACAAAATCCAATCAGAAAGAAAACTCACATCGTTTGCCTCTCCCGTGGTACGGCGGCGACTGTGCTTCTCCTGTCGCCGTTGTAGCTCCCGCAGCAACAGCGCGACGCCGGCCGCGGCACGACCTGCACTCCTCCCGTGGCCTCTTGGTGGTGGGGACTCGCGGGAGGAGCCGAGCACCGAGGAGGGGCGGCGCGGGGAACCCGGCGGAGGAGGAGGAGGAGGAGGAAAAGGAGGCGCAGGGCACGAGGACAATCGCGTCCCCGCACGGGCTCATCTTGCTGTAGCCACTGGGGAGCCGCCGCGTGGCCGACGCTCCGAGCTCGGCCGCCGACGACCGCGTCCTCGCGCGTGCTCGCCTTGCTGCATCTGCCAGCACCTGCCGCCTGCGTTGCCGGCTGCCTGCCCGACGCTCCGATGAGGGCGACCTCCTGCCACCGCTGCAGGCCGACGACCGGCTGAGGAGCAAGCCCATGGGCGAGGAGCTAGAGGGGAAGAGGAGAAGGAGGAGCAGGCCGTGGCGGTGGCGCGGGGAAGAGAGGAGAGGAGAAGGAGGGCATGGGCCCGAGGCGTGAATGGGGATTGGGGGCTAGGGTTTACCCTCCTCGGGCGGATTGGGTGCTCGCGGCGCGCTGGCCCGTCGCTGTCTACCGCCACAGTAAAATGCGGAACAAAGAGGGTGACGCAGCGAACGTGGTGCAGCTGGGCCTCTCCCGCTCACTGGCCCACTGGACGGTGAAAAAAACACTGTTCAGAGGCCAATCAACGCTCAGGATAAGCTGCCTAAGCTGCCTCAAAACCAGGTTGTGGACACGCCGGGTCTTGGTTGGACATTTATAGATAGAGATATGTCGGCTTGTCACATAACAATATGTTTGAGTTAGGGTTGAGGAATCTTGGATGTCAAACAAATTTACTTTATAGGTTGGATAACCCTTATTCTCTAAAAGACATTGAATTCTTGATGCCAAGTGGGACCTGGAAATAGATTTAAGTGATACACCAGTTCCATGTAGAAAAGTTACTTTCTCATGCTCTATAGTTAATTGCCTCAACATATTTGTACTCATAAATGTGCAGTTGTTTTGTAATGATATCCACCTGTCTCACTGGACTCCTCGTTTCTAATGTAGCAGGAAGAAATTGACACCGAATGAGATCATCTCCGGTCTAAATCTGGGACTTCTCTCCCTGTTTTCTGCACAGAGGATGGGAGTGTGATCTTGAAGTTTCTGATATTTTTGGCGCACAGGAGCCTGTAAGAAAGGCCAAGACAGATTACCATAAGCGGCCAGTGAATAAAGGTATTCAATAGGCTGATTATAAGAAACAAATGTGAGAAGATCATCATGAACCCCTTGGCACTATTGCATATATAGCTGGTGTGTTATTGGCAGGATATTAACCTAAAAGTAATGGTTCCATAGAATCTTATTTAGGTCGTTTAATCTGAATATTAATAAATGTAACCATGTTGAGTGTATATGCTTATTACTTCTTGTATGATCATTTTATCTGAGTCCGAGTCCGAATTTAGTAGGGATAAAATATGTTCTGGTATGGGTTGGTGTATCTAAATGTTCCTGGAATATCATAGATGTGGGGAATATGACCAATTTAATAGTGAACTAGTTTTTGTAAGTTGTCTCTTCTGACTGACCATATGCCTCTGTTTGGTATTAACTGCTTCCATAGATCCGCATCACAAATGTTCTGATTTTTATCCACTTGAGCACGAAGACAGGGAAGATGGTATCATTTGGGGCAATTCACCGACAAATGAAAGCCAGGCTTCTTTAAAAAGCTGTGTAATATCTGAAGAGAGTGATGACGCTCTAAGTGAAGACGTGGCTAAGGATTATGGTTATGCGTCCAGATGTTCTGATGTACATAGTAAAAACACTTGCTCTCCAAGGATAACAGAGCCTTTTGTCTTCTAGTTATCATGCTGCATGTTCTGCAAGTTCATGTTGAACCTTCATGCATACTTTTTGTTGCTTAGCTTGATCAGAACCTTGTAATGATCAGATGTTGCTTAGCTTGATCAGAACCTTGTAATGATCAGATGTTGCTTAGCTTCATGTTCTACTGATTCATGTATTGATGCTACAACTGAATGATTCAGAACCTTGTAATGACCTTATGAATGTGCATTATGTCCAATTTTTAGTTTATTAAATGCCTGCAATAGTTTTTGGGGCAATTAGGCAAAGTGCCCTAATAGGTTTTTGGGGCAGTTAGTCACAGTGCCCTAAAAGGTTTTTGGAGCAGTTAGACAAAGTGCCCTAAAAAGCTTTTAGGGCACTTTGCCAAAATGCCCCAAAAACCTATTAGGGCATTTCCCAAAAATGCCCCAAAAACCTATTACGGCATTTCTAAAACTGCCCCAAATTGTAACTTTTTGGGGCACTTAAAACAAATGCCCTAATTATTACTAACTATATAAAAGATGGTCACTTTAGCGATCCCTCAGCCCCCGTGGTACTGTTCTAATGAACAGTGTTGAACAGTACTCGTGGCATTTTTGCGAAAAACCCACTGCGTTTCCCCAAATTTATGAATCGATCCTTTTGTATGAAATACCAACCCGTAACCCTAATCCCTAATCCTCCCCATTCCCCTCCCCAGCTCGCCTCTCCCAGCCGCCCTCGTGCTCCTACACCGGCCTTCCACGCCGCCTCGATCGGCGCCGCCGGCAGGAGGAGGGCATGGGGGCCGTTGGCTCCCCGAGCTCCGGCCATGGGCCGTGCTCGCTGCCACCACCGTCTCCTGCTCGAGCTCCTCCATCCGCGCCCTGGCCTCCCATCCCCGCGCCTCCTTTCATGCTCCGGCGCCGCCGTTCGTCCGTTCCGTCTCCGTGCACCTCGTGCCCGACGGCCAGCCATGGGAGCGCCATCTCCCTCCCGTCCCTCACCCGCCGTCACTCGCTGCCGGCTATTTTTCCCCACCCGTCGGCCTGCTCCACCTCTCCTCCAGCAGCGGGAGCCGGACGCAGGCGTGGGCGTCATCTCCGGCCTCCTCCACATCCCCTCCAGCAGCAGAAATCAGCCGAGGTAGCCATCGCTTTTCATTTAATCCACAGACGCCTAGGTGAGCCTCCTCTCATGCGTCCTCTGCTCATGTTGATTTTTTTCATTTAATCCCAGATTGGTTTTTATTCATAATATTTGCTGCGCAGTCTTACCAGAAGTATTTATTCTCTTTTGCATTTCCGAAGTAGAGGAATTTGTGCGATTTCAAATCTGAGTTATGTACACAAACAAATAGGGACCAATTCAATTGATTGCCAGATCGAAACAAGTGCTCAGCTTCAAGTCTTCATGGAAATATCATGTCAGTAATCAAGCTCATGGAGAAAATATTAGTTGAACTAAATGGTGTGTGTATCAACGTAGTTGTTAGTCTCAAAGTAAATATGCTTCGGATATTATAATTATTTATGACCTCTCCATTGCAGTTCTAGAGTCTATATTTTATAAATGACACATATAGAAAATGCTGCCAGAGAGCTCATTCAGTGTATTTCATATTTATACAACTGAGTTGTATGCATTTATTTTAGTTCAAATATTGTTGGCTAAATCTGTCTTCACATAATTAGTAGATATGCATTCCATCTTGCGTAGCAGAATAGGTTATATACTACATATGTGCATCTAAATCACAGTCGTTGAATAATACTCAGTATTCAAATATATTTACATAGATTGAGAATGGTTTTCAATAATCTTTATCTTTAGACTTCAAATGATCTTACTTCCACAAATTCCAGTATGGTGCCATCGTAGTATTTATTTTTAATGAGATGTATTGGGTACCAAAAAAAAACTGCATGTGCATCTTTTAGTTCTGATTGTAGTTCATATTTTGGACAGTTCAAAATAAAGCACGACATTGTATTTCTGGAAGTTGGCCAGGTTAATATTTTAAATTATCCTCGGCACATCCTTTTCTGGACAAGATTAGTCCCGAGTTTTATTCGACTCACTGTTGGGCTTTCTATACATACAGTTTGTTGTCTGCGAAATCACAAATCAGTAGCACCTTTATTGTTGGATGATGCAATATTATGCCTCTGCCTGTTAAAGCTACAGTTCATAAAATATATGAATAATTCTTAGACATACATATTTGTTTGTCACATACTATTTCTGCCCTCATGTACTCCGCTGTTAATCCTCCTATTCCCCAGTCAAAAAATATTCCAAAGACAATAGGTCACACTTCATACTTTACTTAACACCCTATCAATTTCTTTGAAGGTGTTCCTTACCACATTGGTCAGCTTGGTTTTATGCGATCATTCCAGAAAGCTCTACATCCATATGTTTTTTTGTCTCTCCATTGATATCACAAGCTATTGACTAACTTCCTATTTCTATTTGTGATTTTTGCCATGAAGGCACATATTGTCTTTTCAGGTCATTGAGGATATGTCTACACAAGCAAATGTGCCTGCTCTAGCAACGGAATAGATACTGGAATCGTTTTTTCCCTTCACTAATTTAGTCGATTTGAATATTTTTTTGATCTGATATGCCTTGCCAAGCTGATCTGAACCTATGTACGAAAAATCATTATTCAGTCTGTGGGCTTAGGCATTAGCTAGCTTCTAACGATAAAAAAAAGTGAGCACTTGATCACTGTAAAACAGAGTATTCATTGTGACAGAATATGCAAGCTTCATGGTTGTCCAGATTTTATACAGTCCAATCTTAAAATTAGTAATCTTTGTTGTTGAACTCTCATGGTCCAAATTGTTCCAACTATTTTTATTTGAATTTTCAATAGGTCAGAGATGAAATGATATTGTGCCCAAAGAACTGAATCTATATGCCTATGGTATACTATGATTTGATTTTCATGATTCGTAACAAGCGACATGTAGTTGTTCAGCTTCAGTGATCCATATCCACATGAAAGCCACTATACAATGGACAATATATTCAGTCGATTTTAACGGAGTTTCATTAGCCATTACTCCCTCTGTATCAATATATAAGACGTTTCAGCATACTGCACAAACGTCTTATATTATGTGACAGAGGTAGTAGTTATTACCAGTAGTTTATATCAATTAATACCGCAACTTGGGTATCATGTCTACAAGTTTCTTTCGTGGATGTGCAGGCTCTACTGAAACCTTTTTTTTTGTCCAATTTTCTTATGAGCTGTTGATTTTCTCGCAGGATTGCTGGTTTTGGTTCAGATGGAAAGCACACCAAGGCATCAGAGCATTTTGTGAGATTAAAGTTAGTGAATACCAAGGTATATGATCAGTTTCTGCATTCCTATTTCTATTTATATTTGTTCGTTCTAGAAAAAATCCACACCCAGCTCATTTGTACACATATCTGGTTCTTCTTCTCAGGAAATCAAGCGAGCAAACTAAGGCTTCTTGGTTGTTTCAGAAAATTGATTTTTTAAATGTGCTGATGAAGGTGTCAGCACAAGGCTCAGGCCGTGCATACGTCTCGGCGCGGCCCACACGCACAGCATCGCGAACTCCTTCTCCACACCGATCTTTTTTCTCCAACAGATTGGTAGGCCAGACCCTTACGTTCTTCCATGTGTACATTTTATCCTCTTCATCTTGATTACCCTGGTTCATTTGGTGATGCACAGCTGTGCTAATTTCACTGTTGTCTGAATGGATATGTCGTGATCTGCAGTCTCACATTTGTAAGCATTTTTGCATCCTTCATGTGACTAAACTGGACATCAGAGATGAGACTGGTTGTTTGGCAATAGGATAAGAAAAAATTTAGATCTGTTTGGATTTTGTAAACAATTCTGCATCCTTCATCTGTTTGGTACCTTTTGTTTTTGTCTGGGTTTTGATTTGTAGGTTTGTTTTCTCGGTAAAGAACCGGGAGTAAGTGAAAAAAATTCTGCTACAGACTGTTTTATTGCCTTTTCATACAGAATAACATTTAAAGCTTTCTAGACCCCCTGGTCATTATATATATTTCGGATTCTATAACTTAACGATATCATGAACATATTATTACATTCCACTTCATACATACATACATTTTTTACATGATTACATACTACTTTTCACATCACATGCTCCCATGATTACAACAGCATCTATGTTTTCCATTTATGCATATACTACCATCTAGATTACTACAGAACTAGCTGAGTGGCCCGCGCATTTGCGCGGCTAGATTCATTAATATCATCATAACTGACTTTGTTTTGCACTAAGATAATGATCGGCCATTGTTCATTTAGTTAATACGTTGCTACTTTATCATTAAAGTTTACGACCGAAAAATAACATGCTCTGCCCAGACATTAAAAAATTCTTGGGTCTTCCGGTCGCTCTGCAAGTGACCGTAACTCGAGTGTGCCTTTCCATGTCTCAGTTCTATTTGTGTTGACCTATTTTTACACCATCGAGCTCACATCTAAAAACAAATCTAAAAATATGTGCGGGGCTGATCATGTTATTATTTTTCCTCCTTCGCCAAACTTTTTCCCCCTTCGCTAAATAAAAACTGACCAAAATTTTGATGGTAAAAATTCTAGACTTGTATGCATGATGTGAGACTTAACTGTTGAAAACTTATCTAATGTTGCCATGTTGTTCTCCCCTAAGCTATTTCGCAATTTAGTTCGCCCCCATATCAGCAATGATACTCCATGGACGGAATCTAACCCCCAAAAAATTAATGTCCAAATAAGATCTTGCAATCTGCACAGCAAATTCAGTAGATCTTCTCCTCAAGAGTTAAGATGGAAGATGTTCTTCTCCTCAAACTGTAGGGACATGCATTCTGAGAGCATTAAACAGTACATTTGTTCCATGTAAATGTGCTGTAAGAAGTAGCCCCAACCTTCACGCATTTCAAGTGATCTACATCCCAACAGTAACCTCTCGAAGAATTGGTTAATCTCTCCTACATTCTGATAATATATCCTAATTTTTCCGGAGCACTGAAAAATATGATCATCTGATAATTCCACAATTTCACATCTTAATATCAATGGGACATCAGATTAATTAAAATGAATAATTTAAAGCGTGCCTTTTGAGTAATCACTAACTTGTAAATGTCATGCTGTGAAGTGAACTTAAGTGCCGCTAATGCAACAAAAAACTGCATAGTTACACTATCCTTGAATTCTACAAACTAACTTTTGTACAACTGATTGATGACCACAGACCTGCAGGATTTAGCTACAAAATGACCTGGAGGCTGCAGCTATAAAGTAGAGCTGGGAGCAAGCAAAAATAATGCAACTTACTCCCGACAAATTAACTCTCGTTTTTTAAATACTATAGAACATGAGTCCTAAGTGAGAACACAAAAAGAGATGTATATGATTCTTATAGCCCAAAGTGCGCAGCAAATCCTAAGTAAATACGATTACAACAAAATTGATTAATGAAGACAAAACATCAGTTCTTTGTGTGCTTGCTATTTGGTGCATTTGTTGGCATCCAAGTTTTGGTCGTACTAGCAACTCAAGATAAAGTCATAGGGTGCTCTTAAAATTTAGGATCTCCAAGTAATTTAAGCTTCATCCTACTCTCTACAGCTCATTGTAAAGATGTCTATGTTGAGAACAATTTCAGGATAATATTAATCTGTTGAGAACAACCTTGAGAAAATTGTTCAGCATTTTTCCCTCTTCTTTATATAATACGTCAAACCCGACAATATTAATCTGTTGAGTTAATCTCTTTTTATCATTTTTTGATGCTAATCCATCCATTATAAGTATCAATGGCTGAAAGTATATATAAGCATACATTAGAAACCGAGAAGAAATAACACCACAATCCTTAACTTGCTATTCTTGTAATGTATATTTTGCACCAGCTTCTCCCGCAGAAAGAAAAATCATGTCAATATAGGAGCTCCTGAAATCACAAAGTACATACTAACAAAATTCTGCTCAAACATTTTTCCAGTTTACAATAAATTATGAACCTTGTCGATATGGACAGTCAAGATAATTTATTGGTGCATGGACAAAAATACATATCACGTACTCTTTTCATCCCTCGACTTGATGTTCACATATTGGATGGCTGTACGAACTTGGCGCCGGTGATAGCACAAACTTCCGCCGATTACTGCCGTCAGATGTAGACAACCTCTCAAGAAAGGCGACGGGGAGGAAGATTCTTTTATTTCTCTGGTACCCGCCGAATCAATCAAAATTTTGAAGGCAGGTTAGTGAATCAATTAAATTAAAAAAATAGTGAATCAATTGGATTCAGGTCAAGATATCGGATGTGCACCTGGTTTCGCCGTGACCATACATCGAGAACGATCTGCGTGACTCTCAACTTCGTTTGCATATATATTGTAATATTTGTGAAGCTAATACTATTTACACATATCCTGTTATATGCAATATGCATATATCTGTAGCTTATCAGTTGTATAAAATTAGACTCTACCTGGTCCTCAGCTTTATATGAATGGTGCCCGCTGAATGAATCAAAATTCTGAAGGCAGGTTAGTGAATCAATTTTATTAAAAAAGAGGTTAGTGAATCAACTGGATTCAGGTCAAGAGATCGGATGTGCACCTGGTTTCGTCGTTTCGTCGTGACCATACATCTGGGAACAATCGCGTGACTCACGCCGGCCGAGACGCACATAATGGAACCTGGACGGGCTGCTCCTTGGAAGCTGATGGATCAACCTATTATGGTCCTGGCCAACTATATCCGGCAAGGATCTGTAGCTAGATGCAAAACTTGCTGCAAACAAAATCGATTGATGGACTCGATGCATCACGCTACAACTCAAAGAGAGAAGTATTGCCGAAGGCACATACCCTAATCGAGAAGGCGATGAGGAGAAAGAAGAGCATGACTCACCCGCGTACAGCAGAAGAGAATCATAGGATTTTATTTTGACGTGCTTGACTGCAGGCTGTCCTATAGCTGGGCGTCATGGCGTCGCCGCCTGTACTCGAGCTCTCGATCGAGGATCGGGCGTGCGTTGTAGTTTTGCCGGTGAGGATGCCTGCCGTGTGCTGATCGCATATGCATATTCCTACCATCAGGCAATGGTTCCATATCCTTGTACATGCATATGCATATCATCGTACGGCCGGACAACATTATTAGTTAAGCAGACTCCAGCTTGGATACGTCTCTGTTGTTTGTAGACGTGGGGGAGAAGGACAGTGTATATGAGCATTAAAAAATCTGCACCGGCGGACGTCTGGGAAATTAAATCTTGACCATTCTTTTTTAGTTGATTAGGCCTAGCTAATCCACACCGTTGATTGTTTATTGTTTTAATAATATAATAGATTATACATAACAACGAGACGCTTAAACCGCTGCATCCGCTGCAGGGTAAGTACTTTCACACCTGAAAGTCTACGTCAGGCATGTCATCTTCAGGCAGACTTACATCATACATCCGCACACACTGCCAATAAAAACATTCAAAAGAGCCGCGGCGTGACGCCGCGCGAAATTTCACTAGTAACCTTTCCAATCACCAGTATATTGGGCATTTGAAAAAAATGCCCTAATAACTTTTTGGGGCATTTCTTTAACTTTTCGGGGCACTTTAAAGTGCCCCTATATCCAGACCGTGACGTAGTGACACCGCAGATCGAGGTGACATTCGAGGTGGATGTGAACGGCATCCTACACGTCAAGGCGGCGGACAAGGGCACCGGCAAGTCGGAGAAGATCACCATCACCAACAACGATCGGCATAGCCCAAAGGATATCGAGCGGATGGTGCGCGAGGCGGAGGAGTTCGCAGAGGTGGATCGGCAGGTGAAGGAGCGGGTCAACGCACGGAACAAGCTGGAGACGTACGTGTACAACATCAAGAACACGGTGGACGGCAAGATGGCCGACGCCATGGAAAGTGAAGAGAAGGAGAAGGTCAAGGAGGCCGTGCGGCAGGCGAACAAGTGGCTCGACGACAACGCGGAGGCGGAGAAGGAGGACTACGACGAGAAACTCCGGGAGTTGGAGGACGTGTGCAACCCTGTCATCTCGGCCGTGTACCAGAGGTCGGTTGCTGAATGCTGATAACAGCGCTGAGGATCACGATGAACTCTAGGACCATGACTTTACCACACTAGTTTTCCTCCTTTTTGTAAACTTGTTCTGTAATTAACTCTGGTTTGAATATAAATCAATATTTGTTCCTGATTTTCTGTGTACCCTCTTTTCTTCAATTCGTTTTTGCAATATAACACTAGTTCATAGCATGATCATTGGGATGGTATGTTGCACCAACAATTAAATACTGAATTAGCAAGAGAACAAATTAAAAAGAACAAACTCTGAAGATACTAGTGTATAATCCAGTTCAGTTCATCAATATTTGCATGCTGGTGTAGTTATGCAAACGGCATACTCTTATCAGGAGTGGGTTCATCGATGTTAGTACTGCACAGGCGCACCATTAAATTTATTCGAACTTATCAATCTGACGGTATGAATCATACTGAAGAAAGTCGTCATTTCTCAGTTCTAGATTTGTTAGCCGATTGATGCAAAAATTTTTTTTGATAATTAATAATACCACACAAAAATGTAACTGTTCTGCACGGCCTTTGCTATTGTTCTGCCTTGAACTTGATTGACGCAAAACTGTTTCAGGTTTGATTAATCTCTTGGCAACTCGGAATTTCTTTCCTACTTACCAAATGACTAATGCAAAATTTACTAACTAATAGTACCACACAGAAACGTAACCATTCTTGACGGCAAATGTGTACCGCGGATGCAAATTGTTAACCATCTTCTCTTTTCTCTCAAGCTCGTCCTTTTCAGCAATCTGTTTCAGCGTAGTCCACCCTTTTCTTGCCCGCTTCCTTGAACTGCCAGCCAGCTGAGCAGAATCACTTGGTGCAGACTTAGTATTCGAAGCTAACTTACTAGAACTTCTAGCGGACTTGCCAGTAACTGAAACACAACTCTGCCCTTTGTTCTTCAGTGTACTTCTTGTCTTCAATGGTTCTGCTGAACCTTTAGGCGCAATTACTTCTGCCAGTTTGTTCTTCTGAGGGGTAACGAAGTTTGACCCAATAAGAAATTCTTCTTGCGATGTGATATCAGACATGGGGTGTATTCCATTCATGCATTTATCATGTGTGTGCTTCTACTTCAATTTTCCGTGGGATGTCTTCCTGAACAGTTGCAGCTGCTAACTGACCACGATCCATCACTGGAGAAACAGCCCCTTTCTCTATTTTAGAATCTTCAGGAAGATTAGATTTTGGCCCATTACCATGTTTATCCTTTTCAAGAGTTGATGTTTTCAACCTGCAAGATTCCAGTTGTGAGACTTCTGTTAAAGAATGCTCAATCCCCTTTTTAGTAGCTACTGTTGCCATGTTCATAACTCTCTCCTTTCAACGTTATGCTGGTTATGTCCATGCTAGCAGGCCTTCTTGATGATAATAGGCCTTTCACGATACCTTTCCACTACCCCGATTAGGTTTTCGTCTCCACAGAAATGGCATGCATAGACAACACTGTTTTGGCCAGAATTTGACTTCTTGCACCTCTTTGCTTTCTTTTTGTTTTTCTTTATACGGATTGTGCAGTTGAAGCCTGGTTGTAAGACTGATTCACACCTGCAATATTTGAAGAATCTTTCTCAGAGTACCATACAAGGCTTATTGATATGGACAAAAGGTACAAATATAGAAAAATAAAATGCAGCATAACTAACAAACTACATTGACAACGTACACAATCTAAAAATGAAACAAGAATACGTAGCCATTTAACCTGGCCCCTGGTAGCATATGGCATCATACTGCAGATTGGAGATTGTTTTTAGTTTTGCAGCAGAGATGTTAGTGTTGTGAGTTAATATCTTAAGAACCATTTTGCAAACTTGCTAAATGAAAGGAGTCCGAATGTGCTGCTGTGAGCCAACCACATAATTCCCAATAGCACCGGACACCACAGTTCTCATCAGCATTACTACAAGCTGACTTCTAACAGATAAGGCGTATAAAAATAAATATGGTACACACACAGAGTATAACAGATCTTATATCAAATATGAAGCAAGACAGGCAAACTTTACGGTAATTTGTTAGAACCGCAAACCCGGAATATTCATACAGCATTACCAGAACAGTCAGTTAAGGTGCATTTCAGTATTGAGCTAATGGAACATGGCGACATGCAAAATGTTAGTCCTACAGAATGAATGACCAATAAACTTCCCATCTTTTTCTCTGACTTTTGTGTAACTCATATTTCGAACACAAGACGTTCCACTGAAATTCTGTATGTTCAATCATTTTCTTGGCCTTAGGACGACCCATCTAAAGGTTATCTGTACATGATAAATTGCTCTCAAAGCATGTTTCTCAAACTATAGGAAACAAAATGATACCACTGACTGGTGTGCTGAAAACAAACAGAACCACTGAAACATACTGGTACAATGTATGTCAACAAAAAAAGTTGTCTTCTAGCGGCAGAAATTTAGCATCAATAAGCCAAACTCAGGTTATAATCCCTGAAACTTTCCATTTCACTCCTATCAAGAATCATCGCCAACAACCAATTAACGTAGCCATCATGTCAACCTAACATAGAGAACCCTTACAATATTGCTATGGGGCAGATCATGTAATGATTTTTCCCTTAAAGTCAGGTGCCACATGACAATATGAAGAGAGGCTACTTGGTAGAAGAAGAATTTATCCTAAAACAATGTAATGGCACATAAGACGAACACAAAAAATTGGAAAATAGGTTAAAATGCGAATAGAATAGGCAGATTGATACGGTCACTAGTACTATTACATCATAACAATTAGACACAAAATGGATCAATTTGAGCTAATACAGTAAGCTGTAATCTCACCTCTGGCAAAGGAAGGTGGAAGCGCCTATGGGAATCCCGGCCGCCTCAGCCTCCGTGGCGAGGCGGTGTCCCAGGAGCGCTCCGATCGGTCCAACCGCGGCTTCCCCGCTCCGCCCGCCCACCGCGGCCAGCCGCTGCAGGTGCTGGACCCTCAGCAAGGAGGCTCCATCGGTCTGCGCCTTCCCGGAGGTCTCCTCGCGGAGCGACACGGCGCTATTTTCGCCGGCCTGGGGGCAACGGCGCTATTTTGGACCCGGGTGGTGCGTTTCCCAGTCGTTTCGGGCCCCCAGCGAAAACACATTTCGGCGATTTGAAAGTTCATATTCCCACCCGAAAAATAGCCCGAGTTCGGCGATCAAAGCAGCCACAGTTGGCGATCATACAAAAAAGCCACAGTTCGGCGAATGGATCAAGCCCACAGTTCGGCGATCTGGTGAAACGGCCACATTCGGCATTCTGATGCGCAGATCAGATGGTCACCGGCGACACATCGGCGTCATCGTCCAGCTCGATGGGGTTCGGCGTCGGAGCAGGGGCAGAGCTCGGCTCGGCGGTAGGCTGGGCGGCAGCTTCGTGCTCTCGGCGGTGTGTGACTGTGCCGAGCTCGTGTCGCCCTAAAGTGGTGGAGGCTCGGAGTCGCCGTCGGGGTCGGGGGCCGGGGCTATCTGGCTGAGAATCTCGCGCCGCTGCGCCATGAACCACACCCTGACCTCGGGGCCATCGCCGCCGGGGTCGCCGCCGCCCGTGAAGGAAGGCGAGATCGTTGTTCCTTCTTCGCCGCGGTTATGGTCTTGAGCAGACAAGCTTGACGTCCGCCTTGTCCATGAGCGCCTTCCACCTCGTGTCCCTCATCTCTCCTCCCTCGCGGCGGCATGGCTTGAGCGTCGGCGATGCAAGTGTCGATCGACGCTTGTAGCTTCGCCGCGGCTGGCGCTGCGTCTCTCGCAGCCTTGGACTTCTTGTGACCGTCAGGACGCCCATCCCGACCACAGGCCGCCGGCGCGTCCGGGACATACAACCTGCCCTGCCGAGAGAATGGCGAACTTGCGCCCACATTTCGCACCCTTGTATGACGAGAAGACATGTAGGAACTTGAAGTCCGCCTTCTCCGTCGTGCGGTACGCCTCAAACATCCGGGCCATCTACATGAACAAACCGGCGGAATGAGCAAGCAGGCGAAGCAAAATAGGAATCACGGCGGCAAGCTCACCTCCATCTCGTAGTTGTTGTCGCTCTTGGGCCGAAGGGCGACCTCCTCTCGAATGCCATGCCATTTTTTGCAAACCGTTTGGATGTTCGCCCAATGGTTGGCCATGGACTTCTCGCCGCGTGGAGTGGTGCACATGGCGAACTCGGATCAATTATCCTGCGCTCATCGTACGCCGACTTGACCCTCTTCCAGTAGTTGTCCCATGTTTCTGGTTGGCACCGACGATCGCCCAAGCTCACCGTCTCCATGCTTCGGCGAGGAGAACATCTTCCTGGCCGTCCACTTGAGGCGAGGCGAGCGGGCAGCTTCGGCACTTCGGCACCTTCTGGGTCGCCAACCGCCGGCTTCGTCACCATGGGCGGTACCTCTTCTTCGTCGTCGGCCAACGGCTCGTCCCTGTGTTTCCTCCGCGCCCGTGCTCCCACCAGATCTGCCCCGCCAGAACCACCACCGGCCTCCCCGCCGCTTTGTGAGAAAAATTCACCACCTTGTGAGAGAAAGCCCGGGCATGCCGACCGTCACCATCGAGCCGGTGGAGATGCTCGTCCATGAAGGAGTCGGCGGCGGACCGCCGAACAGGTTGCGGGCGTCCTGCGGCGAAATGGTAGGGCGCGGCGGAGCGGAGGCGAGTTGCGTAGCCAGGCGAGCCAGCGTACATCATCGTGCGGTGGAGGAGCGCAGTGGAGGAAGGCGATGTTGGGGTTGAAGCCACCATGGGGGTCGGAACGGCGTACCCAGGGGAGAAGTGGTGCGGGGACGCGCTCCAGCGCGGCGACGGGGACCCGCGAGAAGCCCGTCGGTGAGGCGACGCTGGCTTGGCTAGACCATCCGGAAAGTGGGGATGAGGAGGGAAGCCGACCCTCAGCTTGGCCGACGGAGCCGCAGACCGCAGCCGAGGTGGCTCCTCCTCCACTTCTTCCTCTTCTTCGTCCGTCTTCCGCCTCTTCATCGCCGCCGCCAGCCTCTGCCAGCGCAAGGCGCTTGGCCCACAGCACCCTCTCCCTCTCTCGGCGGCGCGCGTTGTCGGACTTCCGGCGCGCCTCGTCCGAGATCCACTTCGGCGTTGGTCTACCCGGCGGCCTCTTCTTCGTCGTTGACGAGGGGTACACTCATCAAATCCCATGGTTAAGGACCTAGGGTTGAGATTATGGGGAAGAACGTGGAAGTACTGGTAGTTTTCGTCGGCTGACAAGCAGATGCAAAGATTTGCCCAGGTTCAGGCCCCTCGGGTGGAGGTAAAGACCCTACTTCCTGCTTGTCTGTTATTGATCGTGTGAGATTAAGCGGTTACAAGGAGGCTCCGGCGAGATGTCGATCTCGCTAGAGCTTTGTGGTTTGAGTATGGCTTGTCCAGGATCGACGGCCCTCCCAGCCTTTAAGAGGCTGGGTCGGGAAGTCCGTAACCGACCCTGGTTACATGTAAGGAAAGAATAAACCGACTATGCCATGTCTAATCTTGGAAGGGTACTCCATCTTGTTGGGCCTTTCGTCATGGGCTTCATGTAGGCTCTGATAGTTGGGCCTTAGTCACAACTGCACAGGTACCCTTACGGTGGGTACCCGAGATGTATATCCTTGTCAGTAGCCCCCGAGTACTTGTCCTGACTCAAGAATCGGGCATGGACTCATTCGTAAGTGCACGTCATATGCTTTGTATTATAATTGGAATTCCTATATGAATAGCACATGTTGGCTATGTCGAGTCATTATCGACTGTGATTTTTGCTTATGAAGATCAAGGGAATAATAGCTTAGCAGACCCAGTACACCACGACAGATCGGGACTGGATTAACTACACATCGGGTAAAACCTTACTAGCTTTCAATCAAACTCGAGTCCCCGGACTCGAATCTGGAACAAACTGGTCAGATTCGACTAGGCCGCGGAGGTCTTAACTGAGTCGATTTGCATATAGATTTGAATTTTACCCACGCGTCCGTCAGGATTTTTTCATCATGTCTGTTGACAACGGAAAGTATAAGGATTACGTTGCTGGAAACGGTACTTAGCCCAGCTCGAAAGTTCGCGGGTCTTACCTTTGCACTATGCGTGCAGCATCCGAGGTATTTGCGCGGACGCAACTCAGGAATGTTTCGAGTATGATTTGTTTGAACTGAGTCGAGACTTTTGTCGACTGACACTTATCGTTATTCTATCGGGTGCGCGACAGCGCTCCCGATGGGAGTAGCCCCCCGAGATTGTGCTTTAATTGCTCGCACTGGAGGATAATCTCAGATTCCTCTCACCTTGCATATGTTAATCTAAGAATTTTTTTGCCGTAATTCTATCGGATGCACGATAGTGCTCCGGATGGAGAGCCCCCGAGATTATGTTGTATTACTTGTAATGGAGGATAATCTCAAAATCATTTTATCTTGATCATTTCCAGTCGAAGAGTTTTTTTTATATGCTCCCGATGGGAGTAATATGCCTCAGTCGAAAGAACGGTCGAGTGACCAAATTTGCCTTAACATTGCTTGCTTGTTCACACCCGAACAAACAAGACAGTTGATTGACCGAGATGCGTGGGGCAGACTCGAATGTATTTCTGATCAGAGCGCTTTGAGATGACGTCAGGGAATGACGTTTTTTTGGGACTGCGCTGCCTGACACGCGGTGGCGTGCGTTATGCTGTGACGGATGGGACGTGACACATAGGTGGGCCCATTGTGCAGAGCTGCCACAGACGGTGCCGTTTGGACTTGATTTGACCACTCTGGCCCACTTTTTACGGAGGCGTGATGATGGCTCCTCTTTTTGCGTGCGTAGTGGGCGGAGTGGCCGGCGATGGTTGCCCTCCGCGTTTGCCACGTGTACGGTGAGATGGCGTGCGTAACGCACGATTAGAGTATGAACGGCTGTGTGATTGCCTTTGATTTGTGGTAAATAGGGGAACAGCGCTGGCATTACTTTTTACTTGTCATTTGCTCTGCGCGCCGCCCCTGCTTCATCCGTCCTCCTCTCGCCTCCATTGTTCTTGCGCCCGAGCTCCCTCTGTTCCCATTAGCCACCGCTGCCATGGCGCCAAAGAGGAAAGCTGCTGCCGCCGACGCGCCCGCGACCGACCCGGCCGCTCTGAAGGGGAAAAAGACTGTGGCTGGCGCATCTGCGGCCGCCGTCGACCTCAAGAAGAGCGACGGCGATTGGACGAAGTCCACCATCAAGGAGGCGCACTGGACAAGTTTCGCGAGGATGGAATGCTGCCACCGCGCGACCAGCTGTTCGTCCGCGCGCCGTCGCCCAAGGAGGTACTCCCCGAGCCTCGCGCAACGAGCGCATTTGTTTTGGCGGACTTTCTGCCTAGGGGTTTTTTCGCTTCCCTTCCACGACTTTATTCGTGGATTGATGTATGCATAAGGGGTGCAAATCCATGATTTCACCCCGAATGGCATTATGCACATTGCCTGTTTTATGGTTTGTGTGAATGCTTCTGGGAGTTTCTCCCAGCTGGGCCCTCTGGAAGTCGATCTTCATGTCCGACCCAACAACCGAGGCGGCCACACCTATCCTGTTGGCGGCTTCGGGATCCAGGTGCGCAGCGACGCCCTGAAGCCAGTCGACTCGGCGCAAGGGTGGAGGAAGAGGTGGTTCTATGGGCGTCGACCATGAAGGAGTCCCGCCTTTTTTCGACTGCTAGCATAGTCGCGAGGACGAAGGCTGGACCACCCGCTGTCGGTTGAAGAAAAGGCAGAAGCGGCGCCTCTGCTGTCGAGATTGGAGAGCTGCTGGGCAGCGTAGCTGGTGTGCATTTGATTGCCACCTTTGTGAAGATGCGGGTATGGCCGCTCCGCATTCGCGCCACCACCCGATGGGGAGTATGAGGTGGTGCGCTCGACGCCACCCGAATGAGCAAGGAAGCTGTCGAAGAGCGAGCTGGTGTCACACGTGCGGTCCATCACTAGCACAAAGTTCCAGCGAGCCCTGACGACGACAGCGACTGTCCCTGTCACTCCTTATGGTCCTGACAGGCCTTTGGAGGAGGTAGTGAACTGTCAAGTTTATGATCTCCTGCCCTGTAACTTTCGACTGCTGTATTTTGTATGCAGGGCCACTCGACTGCATCGACCCTTTCTCCTCTTCCCAAAGATGGCCCAACTCATGAAACGGAGGTGCAAACGGTAGAAGCGAAGGGAGAAGAAGAATCACCTCTACCTTCGGCTACCACATCTCCCACGGAAGAGGTCGAAGAGGAAGGGCAGAGGAAGTGCAGGCCAAGGAGCTCGCCACGACTGATGATGTGAGCGAGGTTCCCACTCGCAAGCGCCGTCGGGCGGCCCGAGTTGTGTCTTCCTCCACAAGTTCACCCGCGAAGGAATCAGATGTGAGAGATGACGGAGACTCGGGCTCGTCTCCTACTGCCATAGCTGCTCCTTTAAACGTGAGCCCGTTGACTCAGCTCCTCCTCCTCAGTCTGGTGAGGAGCTGCTTTTTGGAGGTCCCAATTTTGACAACCTTGATAATGAGGAGGAAGAAGAGCACAGGTATGCATCTGAGTTTGTTGTACTAAAGTTTTTGTTTGTTGACAGTCCTGCTTATGTTGCATTTCTTCTGTCACTCGTAGTGCTGAGACTGTGCGCCCGATGACTCCCCCATCCGAGAAGATGACGACTCCAGAGCACCCGGAAGCCTCTCATGTGACTCCAGAAGTCGTTCAATCAGCAGCCGCAACTACTGCTATTGAGACGGCCAAAGCTATGAGTGCCGCAGCTCCGGAGGTCGGGACATCAGCCGCGAAGCCCGTGCCTTGGACAGATCACGTAAGTGTCTTTTTGTCGAGTCCATACGGAGCTGGTTATGTATAACTTATCTGATTTCGTGTGCTTGCAGCCTTACTACCTCAACTTGGTAGAATCGGGCAAAGCTTTTGTCCAACTGGAGCAAGAGAGGGATAGCCTGCGCACAGTTTGGAGCAACTCACCGTAAGTGTATTTTGATTTGTAACCCGAAGTCCCTTTTGCACTGTCTTTGCTTAGCTGAGTGTTTGAATTACTTATTTCCATCAAATTCAGATGACAAGGCATCGGCTGAATCCCGGTGAGTAGCTAGAAGATGCGCTCGCCAAGCAGGTGCTGAGTCGAAGAAGGCTTTGGATGATGCCAAGAACTCCGCTGCCTTGCGCGAGAAAGAATATGCTGAGCGTCTGGCTAGCCTCACCCGAGACGTGGGCGGTGAGTATAATTTGCCACTTTTTGTTTACTTCTGTTGCCGCTGAATGTCGTGTAAGAGTTTCTGTTCTTTCTGATTTTTGAAGGAGCTGTTGGCGCACCTGCACCTGTAGACCAGGCGAGTGGCGATTTATCCCTTGACCGTGCTATTGGCGACCTGGACGTCGTCTCCGCCCAAGCTAAGGATGCACTCGCCAAGTCTACGAGCACACTCGGCGCCGTATACAAGGGCGTGTTCCCGTCTGGCCAACCTCCCTCGACCGTGGAAGGCTTTGCCGACGTCCTCGGCGGCCCGGGAACCTCCACGATGACGAATTTTGCTCGCACCCTGACGGTACGCGGCTCAGAAACCACCCTCAAACTCCTTTTAGGTCATGGGATAGAGGGTGACTTCAAGGCCGCTCTGTCTGATTTCCCTCGGAAGCCGGATGGGAAACTGGTGCTCTGAAGCATTTGAACGAGCCAGCCTCGCAGCTGGCTGAATTTTTATGACTACCGTGGAGCACCGGTCAGCGGAGGTCGCCAATCGCGCGCGTAGGGCTAGGTCGGAGTCTGCGTCATAGACTTTAGAGCCATCTTCCCTTTTGCTGGACTGTAATTATATTTTATGATACCTCGAGTATGCTTATGCTTTTGCCACACTTGTATGGATTTGGTTCCTTTGTTATGCCTCTGCCTGTAAGGCTATATGCTGTTACTCGCCTGAGCTTTGTGATGAGTTTCTCATGAAACTTTTATGATGTTTGGAACAGAAACAGGCAGCCGCTACTTCATCTAGCTCGTCGCGGCATCGTGCTCCTACTCGATCCGAGCTCAGGCGGCAAACGATGCCGCAGTAATGCGTTATATGAAGGCTCGAGTCGCAAAACTGGAGCAAGAGTGAAGAACGCCCAGAGCGAGCTGGAATGATGAGGGCGAGGCCTGCTTTACCCACAGAGAGAGACTATGTGCTTGGCGAGATGGAGATTGTGAACAGACAACTCGAGTGTAAGCATGACTGCCTTGATCTCAAGAGTTCATAGTCTGCCCATTTTGTTCACCCAACATGCGTTGTTGCAGGTTTGTTCCAGATTCTAGGTGGAGCAGGCTCGTGTGATGAGCAGTTGAATAATGCGACTGACGAACCAACGACGGGCCGTCAGCACTTTCGCTTGGATAAGCACCGAGCCCGCATACTCGCAACTCTAAAGGATCAAGTGTGGCGGAGCACTATGCTGCTCGAGTTATGCAGGTCGGCCTTCAGTCGAATCAACCAGACTCGTTCCCGACAGGGCCGCAACCTCAAGGAATCCACGCGCTGCTCGGGCTTTTCCGTAGTGCAGGCCATTCGAGATTTTGTCACCCAGAAGCTTGTGGATGGTGCCAACGCAACGATGGCGTATATCCGGAGTAAGCGTCCACATATGCAGCTACGTCCACCCGTGCCTGGATCGACCTTGTCACAGTCGCAACTTGACGAAACAGTCAGTACGCGAGGGTACTGGTTGATTGTTATCACGCTCAACTTATGGGGCTTGTTCTTCCAGTCAAGGACGAACCGGAAGATTAGGGCACTCCTGTATATAGGGCAGCCCCCGAGTGTAAATTTGCACTTATACGTAGTATATATTTATGTATATGTATGTGCACAGCCCCCGTGTGTATTGAGTGGGTTTATGAGAAAACTTAGTATGGAACATGAATTGCACAGCCCCAGAGTGTTCGAGTGAGGTGTGAATTTTTGCGATGTTTGAAGCTGCAATTCATGATTTTGAGCAACTTTTTTATGTATGATTATTATGACCTAGCCCCCGAGTATTCGAGTGCGGTTGGGGTATTATGCTTGAAGGAGCGAAAGCTCGTGCTTTGAGATAGCGCAACCCCCGAGTATTCGGGTGAGGCTAATGTTGTGCGAATAAGTTATGCGAGTAGTAAGCAGGGAGAAATATGAGGAATCATTTACTATATTCCTTTTTGAATGTTAAGCTGCAGGCCGCCTCATTAAAAACCTTCCAGTCCCCTTAGGTACCCTGGTAAGGAAAAGAGCGCGTCTGAAACCTGCAGCCATCCGACATATGTGCTTATTACATTGTGCGACTGAGCAATCTAAGCATAGAAACGGCGCAGCTGCGCAACGTTCCAAGGATTGTGCGAGAGTTCCCCTGTCTTCGCGTGCTTCAGTCTGTATGCTCCACCACCAATGACCTCGGTGATGATGAAGGGTCCTTCCCATGGAGAAGCGAGTTTGTGCACCTTCTTTTGCTTCATCGAAGTACCAGGTCCCAACCTCGAAGGATCTGGTACGCAGTCGACGGCTGTGATAGTTGCGGAGGTCTTGCTGATAGACAGCTGCGTGCTAGCGCCGTGTTGCGTGCTTCTTCGAGCAAGTCGACTGCATCCTCGAGTGCTTCTTCTGAATCTTCTTCGTTGTATGTCGACTCTTGGTGCATTGAATCTTACATCTGATGGCAGGATTGCCTCTGCGCCGTAGACCATAAAGAATGGAGTGAATTGTGTTGAAGCGTTGGGAATTGTGTAGGCTCCATAGCACAGACGGGAGTTCTCGACCCAAGCACCCGCGGCCCTTTTGAGTGGCACCAGGAGGCGTTTCTTGATTTCGCTCCTCACAAGTCCATTGGCCTTTTCGACTTGGCCATTGGATTGCGGGTGCGCCACAGATGCATAATTGAGCGTAATGTCCTGCTCTTTGCAGAAGGATCGGAATTCTTCAGCCGTGCAGTTTGTACCGTTATCAGTGATGATGCTATTCGGCACACCAAAGCGGTATATGATGGATTTTATGAAATTGACTGCTGTAGTGGCAGTCGAACTTGTGATAGGGACTGCTTCAATCCACTTGGTGAACTTGTAACCGCCACCAGAATGTGAGTATGCCCTCCATGGGAGGATTTTTTGTGGCCCGACCATATCGAGCCCCCATTGGGCGAAGGGCCTGGCCAATGGTATTGTCTTCAACGCCGATGCGGGTGCGTGCGGCTTTGTGGCGAATTTTTGACAGCCGATGCACCTTTTGACTATGTCCTCCGCGTCTTTGAGTGCTGTGGGCCAGTAGAAGCCTGCGCGAAAGGCTTTGGCTACGAGTGATCGACTGCTGGCATGATGCCCGCAGGTACCTGCATGAATATCACGAAGGATGGCTTGGCCATCTTCAAATGCTATGCAACGTTGGAACATACCTGATATGCTGCGTTGTAAAGTTCACCGTTGATAACAGTGTATGCTTAGATCGTCGAGTGACGCGTCTTGACTCTGTGATGTCTTCGGGTACCTCGCCGCGGAGTATGTATGCGAGGAAAGGTTGAGTCCAAGTTGGCTCGATGAGGAGTACCTCGACTGGTGGGTCCTCTGTGCTAGGTGCTTTGCTCTTCGCTGGTGCGGCTGATGCAGGAGTTACTCGCTTCTTTTTGATGGATCTGTGCTCGATGCGCTCGAAGAAGACACCAGGTGGCACTGGTGCTTTGGTCGCACCAATGTTGGCTAACTTATCTGCTTCTTCATTGCTCTCACGCCCTATGTGCCGCAACTCGCAGCCTTCGAAGCTGCCCTCCATGATGTTGTACAGGTCACGATAGGCGATCATGTTATCTGCGATTGCGTCGCAGGCCTTCATGTTTGCTGTACCACAAGATTCGAGTCACCGTAGATCATCAGTCGAGTGCACCCAGGGCTTTGGCCATCCCATGCCATGGACCAGAGCCTCATATTCTGCTTCGTTATTGGACGGAACTCGAACCCATTTGTAGGATGTAGCGAGCTTGTCGCCTTTTGGTGATATGAGGATAACACCTGCGCCTGCGCCTTCGATTTTCTTTGAGCCGTCGAAGTACATAGTCCATGAGTTGGACACATCTGGTGCTCCTGGGAGCTGAGCTTCAATCCACTCGGTGTGGAAGTCAGGTAAACTTGTGCTTCGATGGCCTTCGGGTAATCATACTTGATGTCTCTTGGTGCTAGCTCGATGAGCATTTTGCGACTCGCCCAGTTGCATTGGGGTTTGTGAGGATGTCCCCGATCCCTGAGGTACTAACTACAGTGATCGAGTGCTTGCGAAGTAGTGCGTCAGCTTCCTTGAGGACATGAACACGGCGTAAGCCAGCTTTTGATAGTGCGGGTACCGCTGCGATATGGAGAGCACTTCACTCAAGTAATAGACTGGACGTTGTATGCTTTGGGTGTGTCCCTCCTCCCTGCGTTCGACCACCAGTACGGTGCTCACCACCTTGTTAGTTGCGGAGACATATAGGTATAGTGGCTCGCGTTCACTTGGTGCGACGAGGATTGGAGGGCTTGTGAGGACTCGCTTGAGGTCCGTAAGGCTGCTTCGGCTTCTGGTGTCCACTCGAATTTATCTGCTTTCTTCATCAGTCGATAGAACGGGAGCGCTTTTTCGCCTAGCTTGCTGATGAATCGACTAAGTGCTGCCACTCGACCCGCTAACTTTTCACATCATGGAGCTTTGAAGGCCTTTGCATCGTCAAGATGGCCTGTATTTTCTCCGGGTCTGCCTCGATTCCTCGAGCCGAGACTAGATACCCCAAGAGCTGCCCGGCTGGAACGCCGAAGGTGCACTTCTTCGGGTTGAGCTTGATGTGGAAGCGTTTGAGGTTTGCGAACGTCTCTCGCAAGTCATCGAGTAGTGTGTTTTCCTCCCTTGTTGTGATGACGATGTCATCTACGTAGACCTGGACATTTCGCCCAATTTGCTTCTTGAGGCAGTCTTGCATCATGCGCTGGTAGGTTGCGCCTGCGTTTTTGAGCCCAAAGGCATTGTTGTGTAGCAGTAGACCCCGAGTGGGTTATGAACGCCGTTTTCTCTTCATCCTCTTCCTTCATCTTATCTGGTGGTAACCCGAGTAAGCATCCAGGAAGGACAAGCGAGCGCACCCGGCGGTGGAGTCGACGATCTGGTCGATTCGAGGTAGTGGAAAGTGATCCTTTGGACAGCATTTATTGAGTGCTGTGAAATCAACGTACATCCGAAGGATATCTGTGTGCTTCTTCTCTACGAGTACGGGTTGGCCACCCATTGTGATTTCTTGATCTCTCTGATGAAACCTGCTGCGAGTAGCCTGTCGACTTCGGCTTCGACTGCGTTCTTTTTGGGCCGGATATGCGGCGCATTGTTTGCTTAACTGGTTTAGCATCTTGAAATAATTGGAGAGAGTGCTCGGCGAATTCCCTGGGAATACCTGGCATGTCGGCTGGACACCACGCAAAATACCCAGTTCTCACGGAGGAATTCGACGAGCGCGCTTTCCTATGCGATAGGCAGACTCGACGAGACATTGACTGTCTTGGTCGGGTCAGTCGGGTGCACCTGATGCGATCTTGTGTCATTGGTGGCATTGAATGCTCTGTCGACTGCCAACTTCTTGTGCCCCGGCATAAGTGTTCGATCATTGGAGACCGCCAGATCGGCGAGTGTTGCTTCCATGCCGAACATCTCAGAGATTTTGCGAAACTCCGGTCGCAAGAGTTAGACTTTTGGAAGTTCCCCTTGACTGTGATTACTCCTTTTGGTCCAGGCATCTTTAGTTGGAGGTATGCGTAGTGTGGCACCGCCATGAATCGAGCGAACGTCGGGCGTCCAAGTATGGCATGATATTGTGACTTCCAGTCGACAACTTCGAATTCAATCGACTCTGTCCTGAAGTGGTTCTTGTCCCTGAAAGTTACGTCGAGTTGTATGGTGCCTTCTGGGCTTATTGCTTTGCCTGGGACGATACCATGAAAGGTATTTGAAGATCTTGGCAGTTTTCGACTGACCTGTTGATCGTGCATTATCATCATCATACCACTTATACCACCATATTAGGATGTTATTTGCATTATTATATCATTGTTTTTACATGTTTTAGATGATTTAGGGGACTTTCCTACAAAGTCCCTATTTTTAGTATTTAACTAGCTGGGTGGCCCGCGCAATTGCGCGGCTAGTAATGAAATTATTTCTATCTTGATAACTAATGTACTATTTTTTATTCTGAATACCATCTTGTGAGCCTCGTACTGGTCACTTGTTCCTATGTTCTGTAACGTTATAAATACAATACCGAGTAACTTCATTGATTATTGCACCAAGTTATTTTATGCAAGAAATGACTCTAACATCAACTCCTATTCTAGTAAACTTGTTCCACAAACTCGAGCAAATTACCTTTTCTCATTAATAACTCATGAGTAATTCTTCCCTGTCTAATTAACTCATGATTAATTCTTTCAACTCTTGCAGGCGATCTCTAACATGGTTTTATGCTTTTTAGCCAGCCATGGTCGTTGTACTTGGATTTGTTTTTCCCTCTCCTTTTGGCCTTGGCCGTATCTGTAAGACTTTCAGCCGTTTCTTTTCGGCTTTCTCTCCTTTCTAATATAATACATGCATCACTCCTGCATTGTTCTAAGAAAAAGATATATCATGGATTCGTTAGTGACATTACTTAATGATCAAACATATGAATTATCTTCAGTAGAACCATATGATTTAATTCATTATTAATGATAGGCTGGAGACAAATCAATATAAGCATGTTTGACTTTAACAAATAGGTTAAATTATTGAAGGATTTCGCGAGAACATTCTGTATGAAAACTCTTATAACTATATATTTGATATATTTCCAATTTGTATGCATATATCCATGCACGTGACTATTGTGTATGAGGCATATATTTTGTGTCATTAATCACGTGTGTTAGACTATATCCATGCACGTCATCAGTTTAAAAGTTTGTCTAAAGTGTATTTCTTCCATGGAGTAATTTACATAGTCTGCTAGTATTTTTTTAAAAAATCTTATAACCTGTAATTTAAATTTGTGCATCTAGAAAGGTCGATCATAAGCTCTTTTATTTTAAATGAGTTTGTATAATTTAAGAAATAATGTACATGTTCCATTATAGAGCACATATTTCAAATTATAATAAGGTTACCACATAATTATTCTGAAATGCTGGACTTCTTCTAACTATTTTATCATGAAATGTCTGAGTATCCCACATATTTTTCAATATTTATGTAGAGATCAGTACAAATAAGCATGTAAATTATTGCTTTACTAAATGTTTGTGTACAATGACCAATTTTTAGCAAATAGAGAAAAAAAGGAGCGCACACATATTTTACTAAAATTCTGCAGTCATGTATTCCACAAAACATTATCTATAATGATTTGAAAACTGAAGAAGGGAAGAACAAATGAAGTATAAAAAAAGGAGACTTTAGTTGCTGTTTCGAGCATGTCTTGCAAGCAAAGTAGCAGCCATTGTTTGCTCTCTTGACAAAAGTATCCGTAGTAGTTGCCACGCCCCCACTTGAAAATAAAAGGTTTTTTCTGTGTAGCATACCAAGTAAAAATAGGAATGTAGGGAAATTAGTTGCATCGTCCCTGGACCAACACAGAATAAAGAACCTGTATTAAGTGCACCAAGAAATTTTTAATTTAGAATTACCAAAGTTACGGAACGAAAAACAGTAAACTGTCAGAAATAAATAATAAATCTGCACCTATATATTATATGGTTGCATAAGGTTACATGTTTGTCCCGGGAGTTGTAGAGATCAGTACAAATAAGCATGTAAATTATTGCTTTACTAAATGTTTGTGTACAATGACCAATTTTTGAGCAAATAGAGAAAAAAAAGGATCGCACAACATATTTTACTAAAATTCTGCAGTCATGTATTCCACAAAACATTATCTATAATGATTTGAAAACTGAAAAGGGAAGAACAAATGAAGTATAAAAAAAGGATATGTATTGTTTTACGTGAACAGAGGCAGGAGACTTTAGTTGCTGTTTCGAGCATGTCTTGCAAGCAAAGTAGCAGCCATTGTTTGCTCTCTTGACAAAAGTATCCGTAGTAGTTGCCACCCCCCACTTGAAAATAAAAGGTTTTTTCTGTGTAGAATACCAAGTAAAAATAGGACTGTAGGGAAATTACTTGCATCGTCACTGGACCAACTACAGAATAAAGAACCTGTATTAAGTGCACCAAGAAATTTTTAATTTAGAATTACCAAAGTTACGGAACGAAAAACAGTAAACTGTCAGAAATAAATAATAAATCTACACCTATATATATATGGTTGCATAAGGTTACATGTTCATCCCTGGAGAATATGAATGTATTTTTTCTCCAATTCTTCCGTGGAATAAATCTTAGCACTTACAAAAAATATTAAGTGCAATGCAAACATAGGTAATATGATTGTGTGTACCTTGGACACATCTTTTATGGCCTTTCATGTCGGCTCATCAAGACACCTTCATGTACAAAATCTTCTTTACGGTAAGAGCCAAAAGGTCTTATTTTAATCCTTTGGGCCCTCCATATGGTTCTTGCATGGATGGAGAAATTTTACCATCTTAGCTCAAATCCAGCCTTGCATCCTGCATACGCAATGTATCTTCTTTTGTGGCCTGCCAATATATTTATTGGGATGAATTGAACAAACAATCAATCTATTTTTACAAAGTTTATGTTTGGTGCCGTTACTATTTTCAATATATAGTTTGAATGATATATCAATGCATGTATGCTGATATAACATTGAAAAATATTTGTAGAAAATCAATGCGAAAGATAAATTTTAATGGCACGTGGAGTGAAAAATATATTCCAATATAAGTTATAAAACTGATTCCCGTTCACTGACATGATATATGTGCAACAAAGGATGGACAAACTTGAAGAAAACTGAAAAACCTGAAACGAAAAGCGCAGTTATGCATGCAGATACCACAATATACGAACCTATCCCATTGTTTCACTTCTTGTCTTTTCCTTGCTTCTTGATAATAGGACACCATCGATGATTCACATGAAGACAAAGTGGTCAAGATGATTTAGCTGCTCGCACTCGACAACGTGATCTGCGGTTGAATCCCAAATAATTATAAGTCAATCATTACAAATTGGATGTCCAATGAACTTAAGTAAGGTGCGTGGTGTTCAATCTGATAGAACAGATACAACAGGTCCAAGCAAAGTATTGGAATACATTTTCTCGAAGGTAACAGGATGCCTGAGCTGTACAGAGACGAAGAAGAGCATGCAGACCAGTCGTCGATTCAAGCCATTCATGGGTGGAGAGAAACAGCCACCTCGAGAACCATCTGTCGGCCGGCCGCTGTGTACGCTAACGATGACGGCCTCTAAACGGCATTGTGGCAAGATAGACAGGCTTGACGGTATGAAACAGGACAGAGTTGCGACTGCTATCGTGTATGCGGGCGATACCTGTACACTCCGCCCAGCGACGGCCGGCCAGACCGTATCTCTCCATCTCCATTGACGATACCTAGGCTGCCCGCCTCCATTGCCGTGGCCGTGTTCCGGAAGGCTCCGCCGGCGAACTCCATTGGGCGTTTCATGCCTGGAGAGTGCTGGATCGGGTGGTATTCGGTCGGACGCACCCATGTTTATCTGACCGTTTGGTTTCAGAGGGAGCGCTTTGAAACTCTGCTGGCTGTTATATCATGGAGCACGCTTTCTCGTTCCATGGTGCTGGCGGAGAATGACATGGAAGGCGGGTTCTGAGGACTGGCAATGGTGGTTTGATTCTTTGTGCTGATGATGAATTGGCTTGGTGTTTCATGACTTGGAGCAGCGGCATGTAAGTGGGGGCGACAACATACGTGAAGCTCAACGTCCTACCTTTCAGGTGAAAATCCAAGGTCTGGCCTTAATTGGTTGTGCCTGACAGTGGTCTTGCTGAAGACATTGTTTTGAGAGCGAGGATTATCTTCAGGTGAAAACTCAAGGTCTGGCCTTAATTGGTTGTGTCTGGCACTGTTCTTCTTGAAGTCATTGCTTTTGAAGATTTAGACATTAGGTGTTGTTTTGGTGTGGTTGCGCGGCTGCTGCAAGGACGGTAACTCTTTAGCGGGACTTTTCTTTTTATTTCTTCTTCTTATTGTCTTTTGGCTGTGTGCATCCTAATGGATTCGGTTATTGCGTAGTTGCAGAGGCTGGGTGCATGTTGTATCTTCTCGATATTTATAAACACTCTTTATCTATAAAAAAAAAAATTTGCCGTGGCCGCTATTGTGTAGGCCGGCCGGCGATTATGCCGACAAAAGAAACTCCAGTCCGCGATGGATCCATTGATACCTAGCAGTAGTACTTTTTTTGTCAAGGCTAGCAGTCGTATTAGGAAAACCTAGAAAAGAGTCCAGGTTTAGTGCAACTCACGGTAGTTATATTTTTCCATAAAGAACTCACGGTAGATGGATCGGTGTACGTCTTCTTTTCAGATTGCATACGCGGGTTGGCAGATCCGTTCTTGCGTATTGGTAAATCTGCACCGTTTATATATCTTAGTTTTAGCGTGACAAATCTAGACCGTTGATTGTTTGTTGTTTTAATAATATAATAGATTTCTGGGAGGCAGAAAACCTCCTTTTTCGTGTTTTTATTGTTTCAGGAGCTACGAAGGCCCAATTAATAAAAGGAAAATTGCACAGCTGGTTTTTCTTCGGGAGAACACCAGAGGGAAGAAGAAGCAAGCAAGGAAGGCCACGAGGCCCAAAATGGTGGGCCCACGCGGCCAGATTCCCTGACCGCGTGGGACCCACCAAAAGGAGCCTCGGGCACTTCCTCGCCTGGGGCTTTTTAACGAGGTCTCCGTCTCGCCCGAAAAGTAACGCCCTAATTTTTCGAGACTATCCGAGGTCCGGCGGCGGCGAAACTCCTGATTCCCTCCGAGGGGGATCAGATCCTGCTGCTCCGGAGCTCCGGAGAAGGGGGAAATCATCGTCATCATCATCACCTCTCCTCCTTGGCGTGGGAGGAGGCCTCTACATCATCACCATCACCAAGACCAGCACCATCTCCATCATCATCTCCGTGATCCACTCCGTCCCCTCGTAGTTTGAGAGTTGCTATACCCTAGATACTTGTCGTGCTCTATTCATGTTTGTGATTGAGTACTTGTCATTATTTGTTGGTGAGTTATATTTCAGATTGTGTTGTACCATTATGCCACTGATATCACCATGTTTGCACGTTGTGAGTAGTTCCCGTATGTTCCTGAGGGCATAGGATGAATTGGCAATGATTTATATATGACATGTGTTGGTATTTTGTCTAGTGTTTATCTTTTTGTGTGATTCTATGATGGTGTTGTGCGAACGTCGACTGCACAACACTTCACCTATATGGGCTCATAGGAGAACACCGTAGTGTAATGGCGTGAGGGAGACTTGGGAGGACACGAAAGCCTGAGACCGAATCATTAAGTTACTTTACGGGGTATTAGTATCGGGGACCTAGAGCGTAATGCTATGGTGGGATTTTATATCTTAATAATTCTTGTGCTGTCATTTAATTGGCCACATGATCCATCATAAGGGGTTTAGTCTATTTATTTAGCTGTACCTAATAATAGCTCCGTCCGAAGAAGATTAAAACTAGACAAGATATTCAACGTGTTGTTTAATAAATCTATATGCCTAGCAATATCCATGCCGCCCTCGGGAACGTTTTCCACATATAAGTTACACATCACTTGAGCTTGTCCTCTTACACATAGAGGATTGGGCTTTCTCTCTCTTTGAGAGCTTTTACTTGTTACCATTTACCTGCTGCATTGTCACTGTCTTGCAATTATACAATCGAAAATACCAAAAACACTTGCATCTTTTATTGTCTATTTATCATTTCTAATAACCAATACCTTCAGCTCCTCGTGGGTTCGACAACCTTTTCTATTCGAAAGGTACTACAATTGATCTCCTGCACTTGGGAGTCATCAAGATACTTTTCTGGCGCCGTTGCCGGGGAGCGTAGCGCTATTGGTAAGAAGTTTGGTAAGGAAACTTGAAAGGTGAATTTTATTTACTGTTTTATCTCATTGCTACTATGGCATTTATGAATCGTGCCTCGCTACATCTTGCTCTATATGAAAGTGCTTATGCTCCTAAAACTGTTGAAATACTGTGCCTGAGATACCTAAAGTGGGATATAAAATTCCCGTTGGTCATGTTAAAAGAGTTATGAAAAATCCATTTACAGGATGGAACTAAATCTGCACGTGAACACATGGAAACAATTGAGGCTATATGTGGTTTATTTAGACTTCCTGGTATTTCTGAAGATCAGGTAAAAAGGAAGCTGTTATATCTGTCTTTATCTGGTAATGCTCGTATTTGGTTCAGGTCTTTAGATGAAGAAGTCACTATGGACTGGAGTATTTTGAGGAAGGTTTTCTTTCTTAAGTATTTTACTCCTAGAGAAGCTTATGAGAACCGCTGCTATATATTTAATTTCTGGCCACATCTGGGAGAAAGTATTACTCAAGCTTGGGGGAGGTTAAAGGAACTCCTCCGCAAGAATCCTTGTCATGATCTTACAAGGAAAATTATTCTGATAAACTTTTATGTGAGGCTACCAAGGCAACAAAAGGAATTTCTGGATAATTCATCTAGTGGAAGCTTTACAAATAATACTGAAGAAGAAGCATGGAATTTATTGGAGACTATTTCTGAGAATACTGGTCATTGGGATCTTGATAAAGGTAATGAGCCCTATCTGGACTATGAGTATTCATGTGTAGAGAATTTCTCTACTTCTACCTTGTTTAAAAATCTGAGTGATACTTTTAATCTTGATCCTTATGTTATAATTGAGGTAGCTAAATCTTTTGCTAATCATATTGGTATTCCTAAAACTGGGTTTGAAGCTTATGTTGAACCTGTTAAACAATCTATTGTTGTACCCAAAGTTATTAAACAGGTAGAACCAGTGTCATCCTTGACAATTGAGGAGTATGTTGAGGCACCACCATATCCAAACCAAGTCAAGGAAAATTTACTTATTGCTGTTTCTAACAAGAGTAAAAGAAGAAGATCTCAGCCTTATGAACAGATGGAAGTCAACAGTCAAATCTCTATTATCAAACAATTAAATGAAGAAGATCCTGTTGATGTTTATCTATGTGAAGATGCTACTAAAGTTGTTAAAGGCAATTCGGCCAAGGTTGGTAAGCCTGTTATATCATGCACTATTGGGACTTCTAGTTATCATGGCTTATGTGATATTGGAGCAAGCATTAGTGTCATTCCATATTCTCTGTATCTTGAAATCAAGCCTGATATTGATCCTATCAGTATGGAAGAGACAGGTATGACAATTCAACTTGCTAATAAAGATTATATTAATCCACTTGGAATTGTTAGAGATGTTGAAGTATTGGTAGGTAAAATTAAATATCCTGCTGATTTTATTGTGCTTGGTTGCCCTCAAGATTCATTTTGTCCTATCATTTTGGTAGACCATTCTTACATACTGTTGGTGCTGAAATTGATTTGCTTAAAGAGAAAGTGTTTATTAATTGTGCTGGAGAAAAACTTGCATTCAACTTTTCTAAATTTTCTGATAAGCATTCAAAGAAAGAGCCATTTTCTGAAGATGTAATTGAAACTCTTGCTCATGTAGCTGTAGCTTCAACAGACGTGGTGGAAAGATACATGCTTAATCAAGATGAACCATTTAATGAAGAAGAAAAAGATGCTTTAGAACAAATACTTTCACAACAGCCACCACAATTACAATTGCATATCCCACCTGATAATTTAGGAGTGCTACCACCACCTAAAGGGGATCCTAGTTTGAATTAAAACCTTTGCCTACAAATCTGAAATATGCATATTTGGATGAGAAGAGCATATATCCTGTCATTATTAGTGCTAACCTTTCAGCTGAAGAAGAAGAGAAATTACTTGATGTGCTTAAAGCTCACCGACCAGCCATTGGATACTCTCTTGATGATCTTAAAGGTATAAGCCCAGCTCTATGTATGCATAAAATTAATTTGGAAGAGGATGCAAAACCTGTTGTTGATTATCAACGCCGTCTCCATCCAAAAATGAAGGAAGTGGTAAGGAAAGAGGTAATAAGACTTATTGAAGCTGGTATCATTTATCCCATAGCTGATAGTAAGTGGGTTAGTCCTGTTCATTGTGTTCCTAAAAAGGGTGGAATGACTGTTGTTCCAAATGATGAGGATGAACTTGTGCTCAACGTACTGTTGTTGGTTATAGATGTGTATTGATTTCAGGAAGTTAAATAAAGCAACTCGTAAAGATCATTACCCATTGCCATTTATTGATCAAATGTTAGAAAGGTTATCTAAACACTCTCACTTTTGCTATTTAGATGGTTATTCAGGTTTCTCCCAAATTCCTGTTCATAAAGATGATCAAGAAAAACCACTTTTACATGTCCATTTGGTACATTTGCTTATAGGAGAATGCCATTCGGTTTGTGCAATGCTCCTGCTACTTTTCAAAGATGCATGAATGCTATATTTGCTGATTATATTGAAAAGATAATGGAAGTCTTTATGGATGATTTTTCTGTGTATGGTACTTCCTTCGATAATTGCTTGTTCAACCTTAACAAAGTTTTGCAGCGTTGTGAAGACCAACACTTAGTTTTAAACTGGGAGAAGTGTCACTTCATGGTTACTGAAGGTATTGTTCTTGGGCATAAGATTTCTGGAAAGGAATAGAGTTGACC
This sequence comes from Poa pratensis, assembly GCA_947311845.1. Lineage (NCBI taxonomy): Eukaryota > Viridiplantae > Streptophyta > Magnoliopsida > Poales > Poaceae > Poa > Poa pratensis. Next base: position 3,229,407 of record CAMZMU010000057.1, read on the forward strand.
CAGCAAAGATAGAAGCTATTGAAAAGCTCCCATTCCCAAGGGATCTCAAAGGTATAAGAAGTTTTCTTGGGCATGCAGGTTTTTACCGTAGGTTTATTAAAGATTTCTCTAAAATATCAAAACCCTAACCAATCTTTTGCAAAAGGATGTTCCTTTCTCTTTTAATGATGATTGTATTGAGTCCTTTAATATTTTGAAAATGCTTTAATAAGTGCCCTATTATTCAACCTCCTGATTGGAATTTGCCTTTTGAAATTATGTGTGATGCTAGTGATTATGCAGTTGGGGCTGTTTTGGGCCAACGTGTTGATAAGAAACTGAATGTCATTTATTATGCTAGTAGAACACTTGATGCTGCTCAAAGGAATTATGCCACAACTGAAAAAGAATTTTTAGCAGTGCTATTTGCTTGTGACAAGTTTAGACCTTATATTACTGATTCGAAAGTCACATTGCATACTGATCATTCTGCCATTAAATACTTAATGCATAAGAAAGATGCTAAGCCTAGATTAATAAGATGGGTACTTCTATTGCAAGAATTTGATTTACACATTGTTGATAGGAAAGGGGAAGATAATCAAGTAGCTGATCATCTTTCTAGAATGGAAAATATACCTGATGATCCTATTCCTATTAATGATAGCTTTGTTAATGAACAACTTGCAATTGTTAATGTTTCTAGTGCTAAAGTTGCATCTCCATGGTTTGCCAATTATGCAAATTTTATTGTTGGTAAAGTTTTACCTCCACACTTCACTACTCAACAAAGAAAGAAATTCTTTTATGATCTTAGACATTATTTTGGGATGATCCTTTCCTTTATAAGAAGAGTGTGGATGGTATTATTAGACGTTGTGTACCTGAGTATGAACAACAGGCTATTATAAGAGATTGTCATGACAGTCCCTATGGAGGACATCATGCAGGAGATCGTACAGGTGCAAAGGTATTACAGTCTGGTTTTTATTGGCCTACTTTATTTAAGGATTGTGCTGAATATGTTAAATCTTGTGATAAATGTCAAAGAGTAGGAAATATTGGTAGGAGAAATGAAATGCCTATGAACTATTCCTTACCACTTGAACCATTTGATGTGTGGGGTTTTGACTTTATGGGACCTTTCCCCGAATCAAAGACAAAGCATACTCATATTTTGGTTGCAGTGGATTATGTTACAAAGTGGGTGGAAGCAATTCCAACCAAAAGTGCAGATCATGCCACGGCAATGAAGATGCTTCAGGACATCATTTTCCCCAGGTTTGGTGTTCCTAGGTTTTTAATTACTGATGGTGGTTCTCATTTCTTACATGGTATTCTTAGGAAAACTTTGGCAAAATATGATGTTAACCATAGAATTGCATCACCTTATCATCCCCAAACTAGTGGACAAGTTGAATTAAGTAATAGGGAAATTAAACTCATTTTGGAAAAGACAGTGAATAAGTCTAGGTCTGATTGGCCACTTAAAATTAACGATGCATTATGGGCTTATAGAACTGCTTTTAAAAATCCTATGGGAATGTCTCCTTATAAAATGGTTTATGGAAAAGCTTGTCATTTACCTGTTGAATTAGAACATAAAGCTAGATGGGCTATTAAACAATTGAACTTTGATTTTAAAACTGCTGGAGAGAAGAGAATTCTTGATTTAAACCTACTAGATGAATGGAGAAATGAAGCTTATGAAAGTGCCAGGATGTTTAAAGAAAAAGTTAAGATTTGGCATGACAAGAAAATTAAAAAGAAAGAATTCAAAGTAGGTGATCAAGTGCTATTATACAACTCTCGTTTCAAGTTTTCTGCAGGTAAGTTAGCTTCAAAGTGGCAGGGACCATTAGTGATACAGGAAGTATACCGTTCAGGAGCTATCCGTCTTCATGGTGATATGAAAGGTAAACCTCATGTGGTTAATGGACAACGCCTTAAACATTATATTGCAGGAAAAAGCTTCATTGGAAAGGTGGAGGAATTCATTTTACAGACACCGGAGGAGGTAATTGCAAAGAAGTTTGCAGTTTCAGAAATCCAAAATCAATAAAAGGTAACTTTTACTCTGGAAAGTTTCTCGGAATTGCGTAATATTTTACGGACATCATTTTTTATGGAAATTAACGTGTGGGACAAGAAAACTGGACGTGACGGAGCTTCGAGAAGGAAAAGAGGGGGTCCCACGCGGCCAGATTCCCTGACCGCGTGGGCCCACTCCTTTTGCCCCTCGGAGTCCCGATTCGTCCGTTTTCGACTCCGACTCTTCGTCTTGCCTAAAAACCGTCAATATATACCCCGTTTCGTCAATCTAATCTCGTACCGAGAGCTTTCGAGCGTTCTTTGCTTTTGCTGTTTCTGTCTGTCAGGTTTTAGCCATGTCTAGCTCCGGATCCGATCATGAGGGGGAGAGCTTCCCCAAGGGAGGTGTTGTGAACCGCTACCTCAACTCCGTGATGGCACCAATGAAGACCTTGTCCTTCAAGGAGGGCGCGATGCTCATAGAGGAGGTGAAGGCTCCCAAGATCATTGGCACGGTGGAGGAGAGGCTGGAGGACCTGGAACAGAAGATCTTCAGGTATAATACTGTTGTTGAACGCAGCCTTGATGCTCATCACTTCATGAACCTGGAGCTGGAGAAGAAGGTTGAAGAGTACAAGGAGAGGCTGGAGGACTTGGAGAAGAGGTATCTACATGTCACATCTGAGTTGGACAAGCATCAAGCTCTACTGTGGGATGTGGAAAATCAAAACTGTGAGTATGAAGAGCGCTTCAAGAAGATTGCAGCAGCTGCTACCCTCAGGTATAATGATCCACCTAACTCCTTCTACAATGGGAGGCCTTTCCCATGGAAGAGGGCTGAATGGGAGGAAGAATATGAGAAAGAAGAGGCTGCAGCAGAGAAAGCACTGGCAGAACGTCAAGCTTGGGGGAGTTCCACCTAGTCTTTATCTTTACTAGTTTATCATATCTATCTAGTCATGGTGTGTTTTGCTTTTATCATTTAGTTATCAATCTCTTTTAGGCTTGTGTGAGCTCATGGAGCATTATCATGTATCCCTATCTTATGGTTTATCAATGAATATTAAAGTATGGTGTCATCCATGATTCTCTTGTTTGGAGATTTATGGGTAACACTCATGCAAATGAGCGTGGTTTATTTTAGAGGTTTCAGTCACATCTTGCCTTGAATTTAATTAACTTGAGTATGTTGGACAATTGTAGAATCTAGCTCAATATAAATAAGAAAAGAGTGAGTCATTATGACTTGAGAATTAATAAGTTTAAGGTTGAGATATAGTCTTGTAGCATAAAAAGTTGGGAATAGTTAATGAAAAGGATATGAAACACTCTTGTTAGAATCTAGTATCTTTTGAGCAAATTAATGATCATGGATGTGTCAATACTTATGCTTTGTAAAGTGTATGAAAGGAAGGCACCCGAGGATTCGGTTAGCCATGGAAAGTGTGAGATAAAGGTTGTTTGAGCATAAGAACTTGATTGAAACATCCATGACTAAAGTTTGCACTAGTTACTAGTGAAGCAAGGGTGCAAATAATTTTATATCTGTCTTTTCATTTGTCTTCTTTAACTTGTTATCCAATGAGAGTTTATCTTGTCTTTAAACTTCAGTAAAGTATTAAACATTATGATGCTAGCCATAAGAGCAAAAGCATGTTAAAAATAGTGTGATTCAATTGTCCAACATACAATGGTTATTTGCTTTCAAAGTGTAAGGGGTGATTGCTAGAGCTTCTACTTATGCTGCCCTTATGTGTATGAGTTTTAATTCATTAATCTTACATTGCAATTGAATATGATGATGATACAATGCTCGTATTTATTTATCAACCATAAGTCCATTGATGCATGTAATGATCTATGTCCTTACTTACTTGAGGACAAGTAAGGGTTTAAGCTTGGGGGAGTTGATACGTGCATTTTATATCATCATCTATACCACTTATACCACCATATTAGGATGTTATTTGCATTATTATATCATTGTTTTTACATGTTTTAGATGATTTAGGGGACTTTCCTACAAAGTCCCTATTTTTAGTATTTAATTTCTGGGAGGCAGAAAACCTCCTTTTTCGTGTTTTTATTGTTTCAGGAGCTACGAAGGCCCAATTAATAAAAGGAAAATTGCACAGCTGGTTTTTCTTCGGGAGAACACCAGAGGGAAGAAGAAGCAAGCAGGAAGGCCACGAGGCCCAAAATGGTGGGCCCACGCGGCCAGATTCCCTGACCGCGTGGGACCCACCAAAGGAGCCTCGGGCACTTCCTCGCCTGGGGCTTTTTAACGAGGTCTCCGTCTCGCCCGAAAAGTAACGCCCTAATTTTTACGAGACTATCCGAGGTCGCGGCGGCGGCGAAACTCCTGATTCCCTCCGAGGGGGATCAGATCCTGCTGCTCCGGAGCTCCGGAGAAGGGGGAAATCATCGTCATCATCATCACCTCTCCTCCTTGGCGTGGGAGGAGGCCTCTACATCATCACCATCACCAAGACCAGCACCATCTCCATCATCATCTCCGTGATCCACTCCGTCCCCTCGTAGTTTGAGAGTTGCTATACCCTAGATACTTGTCGTGCTCTATTCATGTTTGTGATTGAGTACTTGTCATTATTTGTGGTGAGTTATATTTCAGATTGTGTTGTACCATTTGCCACTGATATCACCATGTTTGCACGTTGTGAGTAGTTCCCGTATGTTCCTGAGGGCATAGGATGAATTGGCAATGATTTATATATGACATGTGTTGGTATTTTGTCTAGTGTTTATCTTTTTGTGTGATTCTATGATGGTGTTGTGCGAACGTCGACTGCACAACACTTCACCTATATGGGCTCATAGGAGAACACCGTAGTGTAATGGCGTGAGGGAGACTTGGGAGGACACGAAAGCCTGAGACCGAATCATTAAGTTACTTTACGGGGTATTAGTATCGGGGACCTAGAGCGTAATGCTATGGTGGGATTTTATATCTTAATAATTCTTGTGCTGTCATTTAATTGGCCACATGATCCATCATAAGGGGTTTAGTCTATTTATTTAGCTGTACCTAATAATAGCTCCGTCCGAAGAAGATTAAAACTAGACAAGATATTCAACGTGTTGTTTAATAAATCTATATGCCTAGCAATATCCATGCCGCCCTCGGGAACGTTTTCCACATATAAGTTACACATCACTTGAGCTTGTCCTCTTACACATAGAGGATTGGGCTTTCTCTCTCTTTGAGAGCTTTTACTTGTTACCATTTACCTGCTGCATTGTCACTGTCTTGCAATTATACAATCGAAAATACCAAAAACACTTGCATCTTTTATTGTCTATTTATCATTTCTAATAACCAATACCTTCAGCTCCTCGTGGGTTCGACAACCTTTTCTATTCGAAAGGTACTACAATTGATCTCCTGCACTTGGGAGTCATCACCTGTTCATTTTGCGGAGCGTGTCTGCGAAGATGATGTTTATGCCGCTCCCACCATCCATGAAGACCTTGGACATGGCGTAGCCTTCAATTTGTGCGTCGAGTACCAGAGCAGAGTGCCCTGGACGAACGACCGATGGTGGGTGGTCCTCTCTGCTGAAGCTTATTGCAGTTTCTGATCCTTTCAAGAGTTCAGTTACGGCAGGAGGTGACATGACAGCCATGTTCACTTGTCGAGTGCGAAGTTTTTGCTCCCTGTTGGAAGGGCGACCTTTCTGTATCATGTACATCTGCCCTTGGAGCGGAGGATACTGAGGTTCGTCCACCCGAGGTACTTGCTGTATGGCACCCGCGATGTTGCCGCCTGCTGCAGGCTGTGGTGGTGGTGGTGGCATCAGAACGGGTACATTGGCTGGCTGCGGCGCAGCTATGGGTGCGGGTGTAGCTGCTGCCTTTCTGAGATTTATGTAATCAATCGCCATTTGTCGAATTCTCTGCAGTTTCTCATTGAGTGATTGGAGCGCAGTTTTCCGTCCTCCCCCTTGTACAGGTGGAATCTGCAATCAGCATCCATCTTATCTTCGAATGATCGCTCGGATTGTGCGCTGGATCGTGACTTGCGCTAGTCTTTCCTCTTGTAGCTATCACTGCGTTGGCCGCGGTCTCGACTGTCTCGGCAATCATCTCGACTATCTCGCCGATCATCTCGACTGTCCCGCCGATCTTCTGACCGTTGGTCGCTTCTGTCTTGGTCATTGCGGGGTGTGGAAAACCCAGCCGCCATGAACTCGGGTCTGTCGTCGTCGTAGTGACGTTTTGAACGCTTGCGCCTTCGGTCGTCTCTGTATGAGTCTCTGCGGCTTCGACTGCCACTTTCATGATTGTCACGGGGTGAGGACCCGCGTGTGGTGCGCGCCATGTCTTCTCCGTCTGCCCACTCAGTCGCGATCATCAAGAGGTTAGCCACAGAGGTTGGCTTTTTGCGGCCAAGTGCTTCTTTGAAGTCCCGCCTGGCGAGGCCCATTATGAAAGCGTCCATGGCCATATCTTCTGAAATTACTCCAACTGAGTTGCGTATCTCAGTCCATCGTCTGATGTATGACCTCAACGTTTCGTCTGACCGTTGAACGCAAGCTCGCAGCTCCTCGAACGTTTTTGGGCGCTCACATAGAGGCTCGAAGTTTTTGATGAAGTCAGTGCGGAAGTGATCCCACGAGTCGTATGTTGATAGAGGTAGGGCCTTGAGCCAGTCGCGGGCTGTGCCTTCGAGCATGAGTAGTATGTATTGCATGGCTGTGATGTTTGTGCCTCGCTGGCACGCGACAGCCAGCCTGTAGTCTTCCAGCCACCCCGAAGGTTCCTGTCGACCCGTGTACTTGGGCTGTTCAGATGTAAGTTTGAACCCTTTGGGCATCCGTGTCTCGCGGACGCGTCGAGTGAAGCACAGAGCTCCATGTGGCTCAGGCTCTCGATCAGAGTATGAGTCGCTACTGTAAGATCTGCGTGATCTGCTCCTGGACCTGCGCCTACGTGAGCCGCTTCTTTCCTTCGAGTGATGGCGGCGACCACTGTGATTATGCTCTTCACGACGCGTGTCAACTAGGGCACGGTCTCGACTCCCCTGGAGTTTTTGGAATTTGGCGTATGGCCTTCGCCACTAAGGCGAGTGATTTGATCTGTTGGCGATGTAGTTTTGCATTGGGGTCATCAGCTGGAGGCTTGATTGCCTCTAGGTATGCTGCAGCGGTAAAGAGAGCACCCGCAGCTGTTTTGGGTACTGGCACTCCTTCCTCGTCGTATGTCATGAAAGAGTTGCCTAGGTTGCGGGTGAGTGCCGCCGTCTCATCCGGTGAGAGATGTGACAGCCTTGATCTGGGTCTTGTGTCTGCTCGCCCGGTGGAGCTCAGGGAGAGCTGTCTTCTTCGCGCACTCGATAAGCTAGCCTGCTTTTTACGTTCTTCGAGTGTTGCTCTGATCTGCTGCAGTCGAAGTGATTCTTGCCAGTTGAAGTACTGGAAGGTCAGCATCTCCTCCCGTGTTGCGTCTGCTGGCATCATTGTGCACTCCTTGATAACTTTATCTGCTTTTACTGCCATCTCAGCAGTAATTGTGAGATTTGTGACTCCGTCCGGCATAGTAACCGTGCACAGGAACTCTGTAGGCCTGCGACTGGCCGCAGCATCAGATGATTCTGTGGCGAAGGCAACGTAGACCTGCTGGGGTATCACCCGAGGGTATGTGTATGTGTTTCCGAGTCCCATCATGGACTCGACGTCGCCATCAAGGCTCATGTCGGAGTCGATATGCCCATCGAGTGGTCCGTCTGGACGGATCTCGCTCCCGATCCCTTCATCGCCTATGCTCATCTCGGCGCCGGCGAAGTTGTTATGAATCTTGAAGTCGAGGTTGTTGTTGGTGCGGATCTCGGAGTCGACGTAGTTGTCGATATGAGTTTCGGGCTCGTCGAAGTCGCTGAGGGAGATCCCGTAGTCGAAACTATCCTCGAGTGGGATATCGAGCTCGAGAAATCGTTTGTGCGGTATGCTGATTCGGCCTCCTCGCCTTGGAGTTCTTCAATGAGCTCGTTGATCTCTCGTGTGGACATGGTTGTTGCAGACGAGCAAGCTTGGAGGATCGACGATGGTATGGACGCAGTTGATGGATCCGCAGTCGAAGGGGCCGCAACCGATGGAATCTCGGGTGCGGAAGTCGCGGGTTGGCGTGGATCTGTCAAGTCCTGCACACCAAGCTTGTTGACGAAAAAATTGAACGAACCAACGGTTAAACCCAAACCTGACTCGAGATCGGAGAAGGTCTTCTGGAATTCTGGCGAGTGTAGCTCGAAATCCATCAGAGGATCTGATGTGCTTTTTGCAGGTGAAGCTGGCGTGCTGCCGTTTGTCGAGTGAGTCGGCGAGTTGCCGTATGCTGCCTGAGTTGGCGAGTTCTGGTTTGTTGATGCAGCCGGCGAGTTGCCGTTTGTAGATCCGATCAGCGAGTCGCCGTTTTCCGATGGAACCGAAGAAACCGTGAGTCCAGCACTATTCTTTCCCACAGACGGCGCCAATTGATGAGGGGTACACTCATCAAATCCCATGGTTAAGGACCTAGGGTTGAGATTATGGGGAGAGAACGTGGTAGTACTGGTAGTTTCGTCGGCTGACAAGCAGAGGCAAAGATTTACCCAGGTTCAGGCCCCTCGGGTGGAGGTAAAGACCCTACTTCCTGCTTGTCTGTTATTGATCGTGTGAGATTATGCGGTTACAAGGAGGCTCCGGCGAAATGTCGATCTCGCTAGAGCTTTGGTGGTTTGAGTATGGCTTGTCCAGGATCGACGGCCCTCCCAGCCTTTATAAGAGGCTGGGTCTCGGGAGTCCGTAACCGACCCTGGTTACATGTAAGGAAAGAATAAACCGACTATGCCTATGTCTAATCTTGGAGGGTACTCCATCTTGTTGGGCCTTTCGTCATGGGCTTCATGTAGGCTCTTGATAGTTGGGCCTTAGTTGACACGTGCACCAGGTACCCTTACGGTAGGGTACCCGAGATGTATATCCTTGTCAGGCGTCCTCGGCTTCCTCGGCTTCTTCACCTTCTCCACGGCGGAGGGAGCGGAAGCGGTGGCAGCGGCGCGAGGTCCGGCGAATTTGGTGGGAGCCATGGCGGTGAGATCTGAAGGAAATGGCGGGATCGGCCGATGGGGGAGAGTATATGTGGCGCGAAACGGTGGGAAAGGTCGAAAATATGGAGGGAAATCGACTCGTTTCGCCGACAGGTCTGGCCCACGCACGCCTTTTGCCTCCCCAGGCGAACCCCGGCGCGCTGGGTTTGGCTTGGGTTCGCCGGCGCGAAACGGCGCTATTTGGCATCCTGGGGGCCGACTGGGAGAAAACGGCGCTATTTGGGCCATTTCGGCGCTATTTCGCGTCCTGGGGGCGCTGGGGGGCATGGCTGGAGATGCCCTTACGCCTTGTCATGGCCATGCAAGTATCAATTATATCATATTAGTTCCCTTTGGAGAAAGTGTCTCGCTCAATGTATGTGGGTAGACAATTCTACGATAAAAATTCAACTGATCAATATTCAATTCCACATTTGAGTATCTATCTACAATTCATTGGATATCAAAACAGTGATGCAGCAAACTAATTGTAAATCTGGAAAAATAGAGCTTAGACACAGACTTGGACCTGGCTGACGCCTGATGGGAACCGAGGAAAGGAGCGTTGCGAGTTGCCGTGTTGAAGAACTCGGAGGTGGAGCTTGGAGCACCTGCGTCCTGAGCCGGTTGTTGGGATACTGCTGCCGCGCAGGCGTCGGGCGCCTGCAGTGCCGCGCCTCCCTGGTCTGTGCTCTCGTCTAGGGCTAGGCCGTTAGAGAGTAGGGCCGGGGTCTGGGGGAGGCGCGGACGGCCAGACCGAGGGAGAGCAGGAGCCCGAAGAGGAAAAGCGAGTGGCACGGCCATGACCGTGTTCTTGCCGGGAGAGGCGTCGGTGGCGTGGCGGCCAGTTGCCGGCGTCGGTGGCGTGGTACTGGACGGGAACGGGGCGAACAGTGGAAGAACCAAGCCCTAGCCCAAGGTGGGCCACGGCCTATCCTGGATTGGGCTGATAGTGTAAGGGCAACTCCAACAACGCGTGAGGCATGAATCCGCGATCGCCTGTTTGGTTCGTGCCGGACAAAAACACGGCCCAACGTGACGACGGAAATGCGCGTTGCGACCCATTTTGGGCCAATTTTATGTCTCCAGGGACAACGATGGAGGGTCAGCGTGTGCGCGTGGTGTCCGCCCCGGTCCAACCTGACAGCACAGGCGACGGTCGCTCTCCCCTGTCCGGTCCTTTTTAATTAATGCTAGGGGTCGTGGATAGGGATGATCATCCCCACTTCCCAACTCCCACTCGCCCCCATTGTGCTCCCCCACTGATGGCACAAACCCTAGCCACAGCGGCCATGACGTCCCGCTGTAGGGGCAAAGGGAAGCACGACCACGAGGCGGGGTCGTCATCAAGCCGCCACACACCATCTCCGCCTCCCGCGCTTCCCGCGTCATTCTTCATCGCCCCGTCGGGGGTCGAGGTGGCCGTGCGCGATCGCGATTACGTCCCCATGGGCGACTGCTGGTGGTACTGTGAGCAAGTGGTGCCAGTGCCGTGGTCAGATGCAAAGTTTCCTGACCCCTGGCACTTGAATCCGCAACGGATCCCGGTGCCGTACTGCCGTCGATCCCGACCAGCCGCCGCGCATGGGCCCTGGAGATCCACCGCCGCCTCCTGCCGGAGTACCAGAACGACCCCGCATTCGCGGCCAGTTCCCGGTATTGGGATATCTGATTCCGCGACGAGCACAACCTGCGGCGGCAGGCGCTCTTCATGCGGGCTCCCACGCCGTCCAGTGCCGTTCGTCACCGCCGCCCTCCTCCGCTACGACGGTCAGTCGCGCTCCCGAACGGCCTGTGGCGCACCACCGCCACCCCCGCCACCGGTTGTGAAGTAGGAGTAACTCGTCGACGAGGACGACCTCCGAAGACGACCTCCTTGCGCAAGTCCTCGAGGAGTCTAAGAAGACCCTCGCCGAGGACGAAGAGCGGCTGTGGGACCTTGAAAGGACACGGATGTCGCCTAGAGGGGGGGTGAATAGGCGATTAAAATTCTTTTACGGTTTAGGCTTGAATAAATGCGGAATAAAACTAGCGATTAATTTATGAAGCACAAAACCTAAACCAAGCTAGGTTTACCTATGTGCACCAACAACTTATGCTAATCAAGATGAGCAACTAAGTGATAGCAAGATATATTACTTCAAGCTCGATGGCTATCACAAAGTAAATTGCATAAGTAAGAAGCTCGGGTATAGAAATACCGAGGCACTCGGAGACGATGATTTATCCCGAAGTTCACTTCCCAATGGAAGCTAGTCTCCATTGGAGCGGTGCGGAGTCACAAAGTGATCCCCGAATAGCCGTCAAATGGCACACCGTAATCTCCTTCGTGCCTCTACCAATGTAGAGTGCCACGAGCCACTATGGGACACTTGAGGGTGGTCACCGAACCCGTACAAGGATGAGGCATGATACGTCTCAAACGTATCTATAATTTATGATGTTCCATGTTGATATTATACCAATTGTTACATGTTTTATATACACTTCATAGCATTTTTATGCATTTTCTGGGACTAACCAATTAACAAGATGCCACAGTGCCAGTTTCTGTTTTCTGCTGTTTTTGTATTCCAGAAAAGTTGTTCTGGAAATATTCTCGGAATTGGACGAAACTTGGACAGAACCTTCTATTTTCCTGACATGTACACGGAGTCCAAAGGAGAGACGGAGGCGACCGAGGAGGCAGCCACGCTAGGGGCCGGCGCGGCCCCACCTCCTGCCGCGCCGGGGGGTGACGTGACCCCCTCGGGTGCCTCCAGACGCCGCCCTTTCGCCTATATAATGCCTTCGTCCAGAAAACCCTAGATACCCGAGCCTCCATCCACGAAAAGTTCCGTAGCCGCCGTCGTCAACCCTTGTTCGGGAGGGTTCTGAAGCTCTTCCCGGCACCCTGCCGGAGAGGGGAATCATCACCGGAGGGCTCTACATCACCATGCCTGCCTCCGGAATAATGCGTGAGTAGTTCATCCTTGGACAACGGGTCCATAGCAGTAGCTAGATGGTTGTCTCTCCTCCTTGTGCTATCATGTTTAGATCTTGTCAGCTGCCTATCATGATCAAGATCATCTTATTCTTATTGTAATGCTACATGTTGTGTTTGCTGGGATCCGATGAATATTGGTACTATGATCAAGTTGATTATCAATCTATCTTATATGTTATTTATGATCTTGCATGCTTTCCATTACTAGTAGATGCTTTGCCCAAGTAGATGCTTGTAACTCCAAGAGGGAGTATTTATGCTAGATAGTGGGTTCATGCCTCCGGTAATCTGGGCGAGTGACAGCAACGTCTAAGGTTGTGGATGTGTTGTTGCCACTAGGGGTAAAACAGCAATGCTTTGTCTAAGGATAAATGTATTGTTTACATTATGCACTTTACTTAATGCAATAATCTGTTGCTTGCAACTTAATACCAACGGGGAACACGGATGTCAACCTGAAGGTGGATTATTAGTCATAGATGCTGTTGGATAACGGTCTATGTATCTTGTTGTAATGCCCAATTGAATATCATAGTAGTCATCTTGTCATATATATGCATTGTCATGCGCTCTCTATTCATCAATTGCCAAGCTATAATTTGTTTACCCAGCATGTTAGTTATCTTTTATGGAGAGACACCACTAGTGAACTGTGGACCCCGGTCCATTCCTTTACACTGATAATGCAACCAACTGCAATCATTGTTCCTTTTCATTCTCTGCAATTAAACATTATTTTCCACACCATATGTTTAATCCTTTGTTTATAGCAAGCCGGTGAGATTGACAACCTCACTGTTTCGTTGGGGCAAAGTAGTTTGATTGTGTTGTGTGCAGGTTCCACGTTGGTGATCGAGTAAACGGCGCCACCAACAACCTTCAGAGGTGCCTTTTACTCCTACTTGATCTGACAACCTTGGTATCTTACTGAGGGAAAACTTGCTGCTGCACTGCTTCATACCTTCCTCTTGGGGTCTCCCAACGAACGTGTGCTTTCACGTCATCAAGCAACTTTTTCTGGCGCCGTTGCCGGGGAGATAGAAGACTTCTGCAAGGGGAGTCTCACGCTTCCAATCTCATTACTTTGTTATTGTCTTGCTGAGTTATTATGTCTAGCTCTTTACTTGCTATCAATGGTTACTTTCCTTGAAACTAGTCCTATGGCTGAAAACAACATGAGGGAGCTTTATAAACTTTATCTTGAATTGGGACATGAGGTGTTTGAAGAGAAAATTAAAAAGCCTATGGAACTTTATCTGCATAACAATCATGACAGTAGCAATGTTATTAGCATACATTTTTTGAACACCATTATTGCTAATGCCATGGAAAGATCTAAGCTTGGGGAAGCTGGTTTTGATAAAAATATTCTTTTTAGTCCCCTAGCTTTGGAGGAGGAAATTCGCTTTGATGATACTTTGCCTCTAATTTATGCTGATTATAATAATTGTGATATTTTAGTTCCACCTACTATTGAGGATCAAGTTTATTATAATTATACTATGCATACAATTTATGATGATTATAATGATGGATGTGCTAGTTTTACTCCCACTATTACTAATGAAATTTATTATGCTTGTGTTGAGAGTAATGATACTTTTATGCATGTGGAACATGATAAGAATTCTTTATGTGATAGCTATATTGTTGAGTCTATTCATGATGCTACTGAAAATTATTTTGAGAGAGGAAAATATGGTTATAGAAATCTTCATGTTATTAAATTTCCTCTCTTTATGATGAAAGTTTTGAGCTTTCTCGTGTGTTGCTTTTATATGCTGGTTGCTTTAAGACCTATTGGTCATTATGAGAGAGGGAGACACGGTTTCATATATCTCAATAATATTAAGTCTCCTCTCTTCATGTTGAAAGTTTTGAAGTTGCACTTGTTTTGCCTTCCTATGCTAGTCACTTTGTGTTTCATTGACTTGTTTGATTACAAGATTCCTTTGCATAGGAAGTGGGTTAGACTTAAATGTGTTTGATATATGCCTCTTGATGCTCTCTTTTGTTTTTCAACTTTTATTCTTATGAGAGCATCATTAAAATATTCTAGCCTAGCTAAAAGGCGTTAAAGAAAAGCGCTTATGGGAGACAACCCATTGTTTTATTTCTGCAATTTTTCTTTTCTTTTTGAGTCAAGGAGCTGTTTACTTCTGTAACAACCCCTTTGTATCTTTACTTTTTCGAATTGTTGTGCCAAGTAGAGCCTCTAATAGAAAGATGATGCTAGATTTGGATTTCTGCGCAGGAACAGATTTTTGCTGTTCACCGTTTCGTTCTTATAAAATTGCCAGAAAATTGAAAAAATCTGCAAATTTTTGTGCGTGATCCTCAGATATGTACGCATCTTTCGTTAGTTTTGAGTTTTTCGATCTGAGCAACGTAAGTGCCTCGAAAAAATTCGTCTTTACGGACTGTTCTGTTTTAGACAGATTCTGTCTTTTATTTTGCATTCTCTCTTTTACTAGTGTTGAGTGGAATTCTTTTTTGGGTGGAAGAGCTTCACATAACATCAGTGGCAGTAGCTAATGTTTAAAAAGTAATGGTCATGTTTGTGTCCTTATAGAACATGTGAGTTTTTGATTGTGCACTAACCCTCTAATGAGAATTACTCTGAGTTTGGTGTGGCGGAAGTTTTCAAGGGTCAAGAGAGGAGGATGATATAATGTGATCAAGAAGAGTGAAGAGCTTAAGCTTGGGGATGCTCCCATGGATCACCCCAGCATATTTCAAGAAGACTCAAGCGTCTAAGCTTGGGGATGCCGGGCATCCCCTTCTTCATCAACAACTTATCAGGTCATCTCTAGTGAAACTATATTTTAATTCTTTCACATCATATGTGCTTTACTTGGAGCGTCTGTGTGCTTTTATTTTCGCATTGTTATTTTATTTTCTGAGATCAACTTGTTGGATCCTAGCAATCTTGTTTGGGAGAGAGACACGCTCCGCTTTTTCATTTGAATACTCCTATTCTTCACTTATACTTGTTGAGTATTCTTGTCTAGCTACTGCTATGCTTTTAGCTCCTGTTTTTCATGCATCTCTTGTTCAGAGCTGTTAGTTCTTTTAGAGAAAGTACTCTCTTGCTTCACTTATAATTGTTTGGAGAGTTTGTGTTGAAATAAATTGATTGGTGTTTGGTTGGAACAGAAAATGCTGCATGTGGTAGATGGTATAATGGAAAAGACTTACATATTCTTGTAGATCACTGTCTTGGATAATTTGATACTTGTCAATTGTTTTGAGTTATCAAGTAGTTCATGTTTAAGCTTTTGTATCATGTGGTTAAAACCTATTAGTGAAGAACTACCGTAAAGTTTGTTGAAATTTGGTTTGTATAATTGGTATCTCTAAGGTCTAGATATTTTCTAGTAAAAGGGTTTGGTTAACAAGGAAGACAGTGTAGAGTCTTATAATGCTTGCAATATGTTTTCATATGAGTCTTGTTGTACCGGTTGATATCCTGTGTTTGCTTCAAATAACCTTGCTAGCCTAAACTCTGTACTGAGAGGGAATGCTTCTCGTGCATCCAAAACCTTGAGCCAAAATCCATGCCATTTGTGTCCACCATAACTACCTATATGTGGTATTTCCTTGCCACTCCAAGTAAATTTTTCATGTGCTACCTTTAAACTATTCAAAACTTTTATTACTTTTTTGTGTCAATGTTTACCAAGCTCATGAGGACGGGGTGGATGTCTTTATGTCACCTGTCAAACAGACTTTACCACCGGACTAGCGGCATATACATCCGCTTATCCATTAATTTTGCAAAAAGAGCTGGCAAATGGGGTGCCCAGTCCCAATTAATTACAACTTTAACCGCTTAATTCTCTTCACATTTTTGCCCTGATTTATCAGTCAAGCAATGACAAACAGTGAAATATCTGCATGTGTAAACAAAAGAGAAAGAGGGATGATCTGCCTTGCTGGTAGAAATAACGTCCTTCATGGGAGCCGCTCTTAAAAGTCTGGTTGGCAGGGGTCATATTGTACTTTCCATTTTCTGATTCGTTGACAATTAACAAACACCTCCCAAAACTTATTTTTACTCTCTATATGATTTCAAAAACTTAAAAAGCTCTAGCACATGATTTAATCCCTGCTTCCCTCTGCGAAGGGCCTTTCTTTTACTTTTATGTTGAGTCAGTTTTCCTACTTCTTTCTATCTCAGAAGCAAACACTAGTGTCAACTTTGGTGCAACAATTTTTATATGCTAGTATATTGTACTTATTATATTGCTTTGTGTTGACAAATATCCATGAGATATATATGTTGAAAGTTGAAAGCAATTGCTGAAACTTAAATCTTCCTTTGTGTTGGTTAAATACCTTTTACTTAGAATCTATTGCTTTATGAGTTAACTCTTATGCAAAACTTTTTTATGCTTGTCTCGAAAGTACTATTCATGAAAAGTTTTTGCTTATATGATTCAGTTGTTTGCTCATTATCTATTTGTTAGCAAACTATAGACCATTGACCTGGATCACTTCATTCATAACATGTGCTTTACAATACTATTTGATCAAGATTATGATGGTAGCATGTCACCTCAGAAATTATTTTGTTTTTATCGTTTTACCTACTCGAGGACGAGTAGAACTAAGCTTGGGGATGCTTGATACGTCTCAAACGTATCTATAATTTCTGATGTTCCATGTTGATATTATACCAATTGTTACATGTTTTATATACACTTCATAGCATTTTTATGCATTTTCTGGGACTAACCTATTAACAAGATGCACAGTGCCAGTTCCTGTTTTCTGCTATTTTTGTATTCCAGAAAAGCTGTTCTGGAAATATTCTCGGAATTGGACGAAACTTGGACAGAACCTTCTATTTTCCCGACACGTACACGGAGTCCAAAGGAGAGACGGAGGCGACCGAGGAGGCAGCCACGCCAGGGGCCTGCGCGGCCCCACCTCCTGCCGCGCCGGGGGGTGGCGTGACCCCCTCGCGTGCCTCCAGACGCCGCCCTTTCGCCTATATAATGCCTTCGTCCAGAAAACCCTAGATACACGAGCCTCCATCCACGAAAAGTTCCGTAGCCGCCGTCGTCAACCCTAGTTCGGGAGGGTTCTGAAGCTCTTCCCGGCACCCTGCCGGAGAGGGGAATCATCACCGGAGGGCTCTACATCACCATGCCTGCCTCCGGAGTGATGCGTGAGTAGTTCATCCTTGGACTACGGGTCCATAGCAGTAGCTAGATGGTTGTCTCTCCTCCTTGTGCTATCATGTTTAGATCTTGTGAGCTGCCTATCATGATCAAGATCATCTTATTGTAATGCTACATGTTGTGTTTGCTGGGATTCGATGAATATTGATACTATGATCAAGTTGATTATCAATCTATCTTATATGTTATTTATGATCTTGCATGCTTTCCGTTACTAGTAGATGCTTTGGCCAAGTAGATGCTTGTAACCCCAAGAGGGAGTATTTATGCTAGATAGTGGGTTCATGCCTCCGGTAATCAGGGCGAGTGACAGCAACGTCTAAGGTTGTGGATGTGCTGTTGCCACTAGGGGTAAAACAGCAATGCTTTGTCTAAGGATAAATGTATTGTTTACATTATGCACTTTACTTAATGCAATAATCTGTTGCTTGCAACTGAATAGCAACGGGGAACACGGATGTCAACCTGATGGTGGATTATTAGTCATAGATGTTGTTGGATAACGGTCTATGTATCTTGTTGTAATGCCCAATTGAATATCATAGTAGTCATCTTGTCATATATATGCATTGTCATGCGCTCTCTATTCATCAATTGCCCAGCTGTAATTTGTTTACCCAGCATGTTAGTTATCTTTTATGGAGAGACACACTACAACAGGACAGAGATTTGGTAACACAATCATGTAACACATAATAAAATATGTTACAAGTAAATTTCGAGTAACACAACATTCGTGTTGCTACTCCCGACAGTAACACAAACTTTATAATGCCCGAAATTGTGTTACCACGATATCAACCAAGTAACACATAAATACGTGTCAGCGATAATGTGTTACAGAGATATTGCGTAGTCACATATAATGTTGTGTTCCTGGGAATATGTTACAAACGTCGGTGTGAGTAACATTGATCCCGGTGTTACAGGCTCTATTATACAGGAAATAGCAATGATACAAACGTAGGATTTTTTAGGGAAGATACATATGTAGGTTTTTTTTAGGTAAGATATATACGTAGGTGAGAGTAGCATTTATGCGGCCTGCACATGGCCCATAAACTTTTGCGGCCCAGAAAATTTGTGTAGGCCTTGTACAAATATTTATCCACTAGTGCTGAAAATCTATCTGTTGGCGCTGGACCTGGTTTACTGCCTAGGCCGATTTTACTCGGGCCGCTTGTTTCCATCGATCTATCAGCCTCCCTGTCTCCCACAACGTTAACTGGGACTCGAGCGAGCCGCCGTGATGGCCGACCGAGACACGATCCTGCCGTTTGAGATCTCGACCTGAAAAACTGTGCGGAACAGCAGAAGTGCAAAAGTGCTGTTGCCGCTGCCCACCCATCGCCGCACGCCCGCACAAGCATTTGTCTCATCACGTTCAAGTGGCCACACGCAACAACAATAAGCGACACCATCACCCAGGTGCAAGTTCAATGCACAGAAGTCACACACGCACATGCTAGTTCACAAGAAGATAGAAGAAAACTTTGAATCGGATGCCCACGAAAATGACAACGTCCATTTCAAAACGGAGCAGGGTTCAGTTTACAAGTGGCAAATCTGACATATTCTATATATTCCCAACGAAAATCTGTCATACGAGAAACTTTACTTAGCACAAAATTTCTGAAACGTTCGAAGCTTCAGGTTCGAAGAGCAAAAACTTTGCAAACATATAATAGTTCAGGAATAGAACACATTGCTTCATCCGTCCGTTCAGAATAATCCTTGTAATCTCCACCAGCAAATTTTCTGAAATTAAGATTCAGTGAAGCATTTGAGCATAAGTTCATTACAAATCAGAAGGTCAAGTTACATTCAATACATATATGGACTACATTTGAGCATATGTTCTTGTCCCAACAAAGTGGACAGAAATACAAGAGGGACAGTATCATCCATCAACAGAGTGAAATATACACGAGGAACTTAACTTGCATCTCTAGGAAAAAGAAGCTCCAGGAAATAAACATATCTTTATTTAGAGGAGGAGAATGAATAGTAGAACATCATCTCATATAGCTTCACAAAACAAATAAATGAAGGAGACCATGCACATATGTACTGCTACGACTCTCGACAACTATTTGAAAGCTAATTATTTTAGCTGCGCCTAAATTTTTGAGCATGATTCTGATCAAATGTAATCTTGTTTCTAAAAGGGCTTACAATTTGAGTAGTTCTACATTTATGCATGATAGTCATCTTGCATATATATCTTTCCTAAAATATGTTGTGCTAGGCTGCTGCAGAATCATGATTATTTAACCTAGGTTTAGAATTTTAGGTTGATTTCATACTTGAACCATGTTCCAGGAATCCTGGCATATCATTATAGATATTTCACAAATGCATTTTTACCGTCGTCACCTTGCCCACCTTGTCCTGCATTGGTAGTTAATCATAGTGACAGGATCAATTAATTGCATGGTAAATGCTATGGTCTTTTTCATAAAACATATTGATAATGTTTGCTTTATTGTAAATCCCATGAAGAAAAATGTAGAGTTGTAAGTTGTTTGTTAAACATATTAGAGATAATAAAATACATTCCACTTTATTGGATAGGAGTTCTGCTAGAAAGCTCTGAAGAGGTTGTACCATAGGATATATAGGAAATTATGTCTACTTCTCTTGCAGTCTGCCCACTGCTGTGCACAAGCATGCACACGTGGTGAAGTAATAAGCACTACTGGAAGTTCTATTCCTTATTTTAGATTTACCATCAATTTTGGTATTTGCCTAGTTACCTAATGATCCTGCATACAAACCGGTGTTCCTTCATGGCTTATGCTTAGTCTTCGAAATTGCTGGCAGAGTGGCAGATTAGTTGTCTAATTTTTTTTATTCACATGAATGCTGCATTTTGTTATTGATTACTGGGTGACCAAAGCAGGTGCTTACTTCTATCGCTGATGCAAA
This sequence comes from Poa pratensis, assembly GCA_947311845.1. Classification (NCBI taxonomy): domain Eukaryota; kingdom Viridiplantae; phylum Streptophyta; class Magnoliopsida; order Poales; family Poaceae; genus Poa; species Poa pratensis. The sequence continues at coordinate 3,249,598 of CAMZMU010000057.1, forward strand.
TGGACAAATTTCTCCTGCCGTGATGGAGCGCCTTACAGCAGCAGCTGAGCCATATGAATCTGTGAAGCATGCGTTTGTGTCTTATGGAGCTGCATTGCAGATCTTGCAGAAAGCTGGAAGTACAGAAGCCGCTTATGGTACGGTGTAGGCATTCCATCCAAATCTGATTTGTTAACTATAACTAGAACTTTGATGGAAGAATAATTGTCTCAGTATATTACAATATAAGTGGTCAAGCCAGTCTATTATGGACTATGTCAATTGTTATTTCATTGGAACTCTTATAAACTGTACAGTGTGCTTGGCCCCATCCTAAATATGCCAATTACCGAGTCGAAGAGACAGAGGGTGTTGGTTGCTTCCTCTATTCTCTATTCAGAGGTGAGTTTGTAACTTCGCTTTGCATTCTGCACTTAAGCATGCCATACCCTAATTCTGAGGTCAACTTTGACTTCCATGCTCTAGCCTATGACTCTGATTCCAAACAATAAGCTGTCTGTTCGAATTTGTAAAGCTACTATGATTTATGATCTGTGATAACTTAGTAAATAAATGACACTTTTACTTTGAGACTGTTGGATTCTCAACCAAGTAATGACACGCCCAGAATACAAAATTTTATGAGAAAGTTCATGTAAATATACGCAGACCATGAGTGAGGTGATCAATAGAGTGAAACATAGCAGGATAAGCGTCCATGACTCATCTCATTATCTTGGTAAAAGATTCAGAACATCAACAAGGAGCAGTAGAAGCTTGTACTCACAATTCAATGGCAGCACATATCTGAGCTTCATACTTCGGCATGCTGAAAAACAAAGACACAAAGATAATCACATTAAAGTTCAGTAACTTACAGCAACTAATGAGCACAATCTCCAAGTAGAGAAATTACCAATAGAAGACAAAACTTGTTACAAATATTTCCCTGCACTATTCTTCATTGATCAAAGCATTATTATTAGCATCCACCATTGTTCCCTCAATGTCGGATCTAACCCAATGTTTATCTTTCCTTTTCTTTTTAAACATATCCGTAAGGTGAGAAACATGAAATGGCTCAGCTTCTATGCCTCCTGTGCATTCTTCACTTCCTGTGTCACATATATCTCTAGGTAGTTTATTCTGCATCACCACTGACCAACCTGGGTTCAGTTCATCTTCCACGTAAAACACTTGATCAGCTTGGTTAGGAAAAATAAAAGGCTCATGGTCAATCTTGTCTCCTTTGTGTATCAAATGTGAGAAGTTAACAAGTGTGTAGCCATATTTATCCTTTTTAATTCCTTTAGAAGAAACATCAACCCATTCACACTTAAACAAATCCACTGAAAATTGTCCAGAGTAGTTCAATTGGATAATCTCAATTATCCTGCCATAGTAAGTCACATCATCTAATACAGATGTCGCATCACCTGATGCAGCATATGTAGATGTTTTGGCACGTACCACCACTTCACTATTTTGAGTCACCCTGTCCAAGCGTTTAGGCCTAAACCGGTATCCTCTGGAGTTGTAAGCGCGGTACCTTTTTGCTGCATCGACCGGGCCACGTGCTAGCCATCGAATATCATCATTAATACTATCAATACCATTTTCGTTCTCCAATTTAATTATCTGGAGATTAAGAAGTTGTTTAGTGAATGGCTTCAGGTGTACCTACAAAAGATATGAAATATCGACTTACATGAGCTTTGAACCAGTCGTGGAACTTCTCATGTTGCATGGCCTCGATTGTGTCTGGGGAGACATCACGCTGGCTAGTGATCTCATCAACGTGAGCTCTGCAAAGCAATTTACTAATTAGTTTTGAAGTCATAGGAAGAGTTGTCAAAAGAAGTAAGAGAAAAGGATTAATTGTAATTGTTTAGAGGACTGAGATATTACGGCAGGAATGGGTTGACATCTGAACGGTTGAACAGCACATATCTATGTGCTTGCAATTTAGCCAGCCCTCTAAGAACATAATTGCCAGGTTTTCCAAGTGGTTTTCCTACCACCTCATCGTCATCGTCATTCCTTGAAGGCTGGTTATGCTTGGTGGCAAAACCATCAATATATCTTGAGCAAAACGTCATGCACTCGTCTGCAAGATATGCTTCTGCGATAGATCCTTCTGGATGTGCTCTATTACGCACATATGACTTCAGGACACAGAGGTACCTGCAGAAATAAAAAGGAAAAATAACACAAAAATTGTTAACGAATGTAGTACTACAATAGTAAGGAAATATAGCAATCACATTCTTCAAATCATACCTTTCCAAAAACCACATTGAACGGTAGGCCACAAGACCACCTATTTTCGCCTCGGTTGCTAGATGAAGAACCAAATGCACCATAACAGTAAAAAATCCGGGCGGAAATATCATCTCCATACGGCATAATGTTATCTTTATTCTTTGCTCTAACTTCTCAAGCTCTTTCACATGGAGAACCTTAGCACTAACTTCTCTAAAATATGCACATAGATCAAATAAGACGGATGTGACATTATCTGGAAGTAAACCTCTCAATGCAACAGGCATTAGTTGTTGCATCAGAATATGACAATCATGGCTTTTAAGTCCCGAAATTCTCCCTTGAGGAACATTTACACATCTAGAGATGTTCCCCGAAAACCCATCTGAAACTTTTATATTGTGAAGTACTTTGCAAAACTGTTGCGTCTGTTTTTTTGACATGGTATAAGAAGCAGCAGGAAGAAAATACTTATCATTAGATTTTTTTTGAGGATGTAACTCTGGTCTGATTTTCATTTCCTGCAGGTCTTGTCGTGCCTTTAAATTATCCTTTGACTTGCCCTCTATTCCTAGAAGTGTCCCAGATATATTTTCAAATACATTTTTTTCAATGTGCATGATATCTAGATTGTGCCGGAGCAAATTGAAGTCCCAATAAGGAAAATAGGAGAAGAACCCGTTAACAAACTTCCATGTTTTGGAATCATCAAAGTCCTTGATTGATTTTATCTTATCTAAAACTCTAACTCTAGCTTTAGAATAAGGAGTCGGCTCTATTCCATGTTCCTCAAATCCATCAAATATGTCAGATTCATAACGGAACTCATGATCTGGGTGCAAAAACCGGCGATGTCCCATGAAACAGAATTTGCCCCCATGTTTCAAGCGTAAAGACCAAGTTTCATCACTACAAGGGAAATAACCAGACTCAGAACTGGTGCTATGTCCTGAAGCAATTGCAAGGCCGGGTAGTCACTCACGGTATACAACAAAACAGCATAAAGTTGAAACGTCTCATTTCGAGATGCATCATATGTTAATGTTCCAACTTCAAACAACTCAGCTAGCTCTTCCAAAACTGGCTCCATGAATACATGGAAGTTCTTTCCAGGGTAACCAGGAATAATCAAAGTAAGCAAAAGAGAGGAGGCTTTCAGGCATAACCATGGAGGAAGATTATAGGGCACTAAGACCACAGGCCAACAGCTGTGTTTGGAACTCATCATCCCAAATGGATTAAACCCATCAGTTCCCATTGCAAACCTAATGTTCCGGGAGTCTGATGCGATGTGTTCATACTTAGAATCAATGGCCATCCAAGCCTCTGAATCAGCTGGATGACGCAATGCTCCATCCTTTGTGCGTTCTTCATCATGCCATCTTAAAGTTGTAGCTGTATCTTTGTGCATGAAAAGCCTCTTAAGCCTTGGCTTAATTGGAAAGTACCGTAACACCTTCCGTGGGATTGCCTTCCTCCTTTCCTTCTTAGTCAAAGTAGTTTTACCTGGTACATTCTTCCACCTAGAAGTTCCACACTTTGAACAGAAATCATCACCTGCCTTCTCTTTCCGATAAAGCTGGCAGTTATTTTCACAAGAATGAATTTTCACGTAATTAAGGCCAAGCTTTCCAATGATCTTCTTAGCCTCGGAAAATGTACTAGGTAAATTCTTCTTACCATTTGGAATTGCTTGCTGCAGAACTGCTAGCAAATCATTTAAAGATTTATTGCTCCACTTGTTAGTGGCTTTTATATGGAAGAGAATAACAACAAAAGAAAGTATGGATAGTTCACACGCTGGCCATAAAGGTTGGTCTGCATCTCTCAAAACGTCATAGAAAGCTTGGGATTCAGGGTCTGGTCCTGGTTCAGATTGATTTTGGGTTTCAGGTTCGCTTGTTGGAGGTCCGCTAAAAACATCTTCCACTAGTTGGCGCATATTGGATTTTGTTCCGTCAAACTGTGACCGTGACCTTTTGTTGGTTCTCATGCGAGTTCGAGTTTCAACTTGTTCATTAGCAAAGATGAATGATGTTGTTTCACCATGGCAACCCCAAACAGTATATCCCGGTGAAATTCCACTACAAACCAAATGACCATACACATCCTCCCGCTTCAGTAACAATGCATTGACACATTTGGTACATGGGCAACGGATCTTGTCATGAACACTTTTTCCCATGTAGGCAAAGTCAAGAAAACCATCTACTCCGGCCAAGTATTCATCACTTGGTCTAGGAGAAAGCAATAGCTCTTTTATAGATTCTAAATCCATCGATAGACTGTGTAATAAAAGAAACATAGTTAAGATCTGTAGTTTTATGTGAACAAATAAAAAGAATATAACTAAGACTTTTGCATTCTATTGCAGTCCAACACAGAAGTTAAGATTTAGATCAGATGGTTTCTATCAAATAAGTCTAGAACAGAACATAAGCAATCATAGCACCATAGATTCAAAACAGGGATAAATATGAACATGGAGGGGGCGTAGTGACCTTCGATAGAAGCACCCGTGGCGGCGAGGTCCTAGGAGCCGGCGAGCTGCTGCTTCCTGCCTGCGAGCCGCTGCTGTAGTGGAGGATGAGAGCCTGAGAGAGAGGAGGAGGCGGCCGGGAGGAGGACGGTGAGTCCGTGAGGAGTAGAGGCCGCAGCTGGATGGGGGCACCGCCCAAGATTCGGCCTGCGCGGACAAATACGTGCGACCTCGGGGCGCCGGGTAATCTCCCCTGGCGACGGTGAGCGACACCAAGGCGGCGGCGGCGATGACCTAGGAGCCGGCGAGGGGGACGCGAGGATCTAGTACCCTTGGACCTGCAGGCTGCTGTAGCGGAGGCTGATAGCCTGATAGAGAGGGGAGGATCCGGAGAAGACGAGGGTGAACGCCGGGATAATCTCGCGCGGCAGCGGTGAATCTAGCTGCACTGTGGAGGCGCCTGGAGGTCACGTGCCAATTTTTCCAAATCATGTGTGGGGGTAATTTTTAAAATCTTTTCAATTAATAAATCATGTCAACTTACTAGGAAACCAAACAAACTTATTGCACCGTAATTTTTTAAATAAACCATATGCCAAATATTTTATATCTGAAATTCTTTTAAACAAGAAACTCGCGAGCTAAACAAGTAGCCTGTGACTCGGATTGTCTCAGCTCGAAACGCGAAAACGGTGAACCAGGGCGAATTTCGACGGAACGTGTCCCAACACGTCGTTAAGGTGAAAACAGCTAAAAACTGGGCAAAAACATGGACGGAAACGCAAAAACGGTGAACCGGGGTGAAGTCCGACGAAACGTGTCCCAGCATGTCCGTTACGGTGAAAACAGGGCGAAAACGAGAACGGCAACGTGAACGTGAAAACGGTGAACCAGGACGAAGTCCGACGGAACGTGTCCCAGCACGTCTGTTACGGTGAAAACAGCTGAACACTGGGCAAAAACGAGGACGGAAACGCGAAAACGCTGAACCAGGACAAAGTCTAACGAAACGTGTCCCACACGTCCGTTACGGTGAAAACAGCTGAACACTAGGCGAAAACGAGGACATAGATGCGAAAACGGATAACCGGGATGAATTCCGACGGAACGTGTCCTGTCACCGCCCCACACGTCTGTTACGGTGAAAACAACTGAAAATTGGGCGAAAACGTGGATGGAAACACGAAAACGGTTAACCGGGGCCAATTCCAACGGAACGTGTCCCATTACGGACGTTACGGTGAAAACAGCTGAACATTGGGCGTTTCTGGGCATGATAGCTAGAAGCGTGTCCGAGCACGTCCGTTACGGTGAAAACAACTGAACAGTCGGCAAAAATGAGGACGGAAACGAAACGGTGAACCGGGACGAAGTCCGATGAAACGTGTCCCATCACCGCCCCACACGTCCGTTACGGTGAAAACAGCTGAACATTGGACGAATACGAGGATGGAAACGCGAAAAAGGTTAATCAGGATGAATTCCGATGAAACGTATCCCGTCATCGCCCCACGTCCGTTACGGTGAAAACGTTGAACCGGGACGAAAACGTGAAACATCGGCTACACACGGTTTACAGTTGACGTTTTAGGCGTTTCTGAGGACGAAAACCCGTTGCGCAGAATAGAGAATAGAAACCGTAGATCGAACTGGAAATTTAGATAATTTTAGATTTCGTAGGAACTAACGACGAGCACATCATCGATTCTTCGCTTACAGATGAATGCTCATCGGCATTTTACACAGAAAGTACATTGACACTAGTTGAATGCTCGTGCGTTCTCTGCGGCGGTCTTCCTCTTCGACGCCATCGAGCGTCGACGGTGCCGGATCTGCGGTTGTGAGGGCTCAATCGCTCGTAGGAGGCGGCGGACGGGTTGGTGGATTTCATACATTCATGTGTCTTCGATATTTTCATTTACACAAAGTTCTTATTAAAACTCCCGCTGCAACGCGGGGTATTTTTCTAGTTTTTTATATTTAGGTGTTCATATTTGCTAGTTTTAGCGATGAATCTCAGGGTGTATATATTCTTAAAAATATAAAATACATTATCCCTCCGTCAATTTCGTTATTTTCGTCGAGAGCAAAAACAAGCGGAGGGAAATTTTTAATCATTCCCGCTAATATATAATTTCCCTCCATTTACACCTCCTATACTCCTCGCAATTAATCACTCCTTCAATTTCGTTATTTTCGTCGATAGCAAAAACCAGCGGAGGGAAAATTTTAATTATTCCCGCTAATATACAATTTCCCTCCATTTACCGCTCCTATATATTTACCTCGCAATCAACCTCGTCGGTAAGTCAATCTCCCCTGAAAATACTCATCTGAGCGCGCCTCCCATCGCGCCGCCCCCCCAGCGCCCACCACGGCGCCGCCCCCCACCGCAACCGCGCCGACGCCTCTGCGAACCACCACCAGCCACCCTCCCACCGCCCCGCCGCCTCTCCACCACCGTCTTTGATCACCGCGTCGCCCCCAACCACAGAGCCGGCCCCCATCACCGAGACCTCCCATCGCATCCAAACCTCCATGCCGCTCCTCCTGATCGAGTCTGAAACTTAGTTGGTAATCTCTACATCGATCCACGGCGAAGAACCCCTCTTCAGTCCTGCGGTAAGCCATCGACTTCCTTGTGTGACATTGCCTTAATTCTGCAATCTAGAAATTGGAATAGCATGCATTCACAAGTTTCTGTTCGTAGGATTGTTCGTTTCTGCAAGCCTAATTACAGAGGGCACGCGGAGAACCTGTTCTGCTTGATTTCCCTGTCGAGACATAAACTTGTCCAGGTTGATTCTCCTTTCCCCCTCCCCTCATTTATCTGATACAAATTCATGTCGATTGGCAATTTAAATTTTTGCTGGAGTACATAGTGAAATATATGCTTTTATCCATCTAAAAATATGTCTGTACTATATCTTCATCTAATCTTAATTGTCTTCGGGAGTACATAGTGTTAGCCTAATTGAGTTGTATGTAATACCTAATTTCATGTTTAAATATAAGTCTATTACATACAAGCACGTATATTGTTCAGAAGATAGAATAAACTAGGGGCAAGTCTATAACTTCTACAAATATTCAGTACTACTGTCTGAAATAAATTTTATTGGACAACTTGTAATGGTTCGATTTATATTTTTATTTATCTGTAGGATGGTGATGGACATGTTGACTATATACCTGCATTATGAAGATGGAAATCAAGAGGTTAACATTCTACAAAGATCCATGATGAGGCGTCATGTCTCGTATTATGATTTACTCTTGATAACCGAGGAAGTCGGCTTCCATGCAACTGACTTCCTATATTATGCGAAAAAAGACCCAAAAGGCAAACCGTACTTAGTTCAGATTGATGATGCAAGTATTGTGATAAAAATGTTGTCTGACCTTGAGATAGAGAAAGGTGTACATCTCTACGTCTCTAAGGAGCCTGCTCTGCCAGAAGAAATTGCTCCATCTACACATCCAAATGATAGCATTCTCCAACAGGATGGTGGTGTCTCTTCTGAAGGGGCAGAACAACCTAGTATGAGAAGGCCGCAAAGTATCTCCCTCTTTAACTTGAACTATAGTTTAGATATGTTGATCTACTTTTCCTATTACTGGAATAACGTATCTACTTGTTGTTTTGCAGGACAATTGCGTAGATCTAGAAGGTTAAATGTGATTCAGGTTGATGATCAACGTAATGATGAAGATGGAGACCTCAATAATGATATCCCACCAGGTGATGAATCACAAGCATTGGAAGATGAAGAGGATCAATCTCACAATCAAGGTGACCTATTACAATCTTAACTTATCTAAATTAACTTAGTATATGCTAAATATCAAATGAATAAATGGTGGTCATAATTTAATTAGTATCTTCCTAATTGGATCTTGTAGTACACATGGAAGTAACCAAGCGCAAGAGAACAAGCTTGCCAATTGTTTGGAACATGCCAATGGGGCAAAGAATTGTTGTAAAATGCAATGAAGAAAGCCAGCCTATAGGAGAAGAAGGTGGAATATTGGGATTGTTTCTGGGCACGATAGCTAGAAACGGAGGATTTTGCCCACTAGACAAAAATGACTGGCGTGATGTCAAGAAGAATCGTGGTGCAGAAACAATATTGCAGTGTGTAAAGGTAACATACAAGTAAAGAACCACATATGCTTTTAGCTACACTTCTATTTATCTGTAATGCCCTACTAGTTCTTTATTTACTGTTCTTTATTTCATACTTTCAGACAAAGTTTGTGTATCCTACATCATGTGAAAAATGGATACTCAAAACAACCTATAGAGATTGGAGGAAGTTTAAGTGTTGTTTGAAAAAAACTATATTCACACCATCCATAACAAAAAATCCAAACATCAAGAGGAAGGCTTTGTATAAGCTTTGTCCAGAAGACGTAGACAAAGATCAATGGCCTGGACTTGTCAAATTTTGGAAGTCGAAAAAAGGAAGGGTAATGAACGAGATACTTTACTTTTCTGTTTTTGACATTTAAATCTGAGGTCTTGGTCTGATCTTAAAGTTGCATTTCCGTATGATTCTGTCCTAACAGGCTCTAAGTGAGAAGAACATAATTAGTCGTTCCCTTGTGAAAAATTCACATAATGCTGGGACAAAAAGTTATGCTCGTTGGGGTGAAGACATTGTGAGTGTTTTTCATTAATTGAAGAGTTTTTCGATGTCTTTTTTGTTATATGAGTGCTCTTCTTGTTTTGTAGAGACAAGCTGATCCGGAAAAGAAACGACCACACAGAGCAAAGGTTTTCTTAGCAACTCACAAGAAGAAGGATAATGCTAAAAATAAAGATAAAAATGAGCGTCTGGTAGGTAGTTAACATACATGTAATAGCTTTTTTGTGATCGCCTTACAATACATTTTAATTACTACAATATGCATGATTCTTTTTTAATAGGCTCGATTGGAGGGTCTAATAGCTGAACAACCAGAGCTTGCACAAAATGCCAATGGAAGAGTGGCATGGGAAGGTGATGCCCTGTTGAAGGTGTTAGGTGCAGAAAAGAGTGGACAAGTGCATGGCATGGGTTTGCTTTCAACTCCTAAGCAAGTATACGGCCGGAAACCACGGTATCTCAAGAACATCAATATTACCACAACTGATGGATCATGTGAACGTGAAGCTGATGTTTGGGAGGAAATAGCAAAGCTGAAGGAACATATAAGAAGGCAAGACCAGATTATTGAAGATGTCAAGAACAAAGAAAAAGAAGGTTATGCGAATATTGGAACAGAAGAAGAGGTGAAAGAATTCCTTTTCTGTTGTTGTTGTATGCCTTTCTATCGATATTTTACTCATACTTGTTAGTTCTGTAGGTAAATGTCCAGTCAAAAGACAATGGTATTTCTAGGTTGTCAATACTCCATGGTACAACAAAGGTAATGTCAATACATGGTTATAGCATTGCTAGTTTTTGAAACCCGTGTATTAATATTTCAGTTTGCAGAGAGTTCAATGCAATGAACCTGTTGAAGTACGCTCGTCTATGCAACATGACATGATTGATGATAATAATTCACTGCTTTCACGCGAAAAGGTTATTACTGCATACTCTTACTAATGTCACCAATATAGAATATACAATAATTGCTTGCTCATCTTTTTCATTCATTAAACTAGAATGGCGACCATGATAATGTCAACCCGTTACTGATTCAGCACAATTCATCATCGACAGATCTTTTTATTGATTCTATGCCATAGGTATATTTGTGTGCTTTTGATTATTAAGCTTCAGGCTTTTGAACCTCCTGGATATAAGTATCATTCCATATACTATTGTTGTCTCTTTGTAGGTGAGCAAAAAGAGAGAACGTACAGCTGAACTTTCTGCAAGACTGGACCAACAAGGGAATAGAAATCAACATCCACGCTCAAATTCCACAAAAAGAAGGCGTACTTCTTCACTGAAGGTAAAAATCCACCAACTGGTATGAGTGTATCTACCACCAGGTTTTTGGTTATCAATTCCTTCATATTGTGCATACTACCATGTTTTTGGTTATGAATTCCTATATATTGTGCATGCTAGGTGCATGTCTTAGCACTGCTGTAGTTTGAGCAATAAACAATATTTCAGTTTACCCGAAACTTCAGTCAGATTGGCATCCCTTTCTGATAGTATCTGTTGCACGACCCTAGTGGCTCAAGCAGCGGCTTGCTTGGCTCTTGCTGATTGTTATATGCAAAAAAAAAATTGAATACTAATATTGTTCTAATATAGGTTGGTTCCGAAGTAGTTCTGAAGACTTCAACATATCCAAACAAGCGGAATGTGGCATATGCTACTATCCGAAGTACTGATCCTACAACTAAGGCTGGTGGGATTGAGTTAGGTGCCGAATTTGCACTTGTGCACTTTTTTTTTTGAAAAGGGTCACCCCAGGCTCTGCATCAAAATGATGCATACGGCCGCTTTATTAATTTTATTCAACATAGCTGGCAAAAGCCTTACAACGAACGAATACAAGCTGAACCCACCAACGGTGAAACACCACAACTAGCACAAAACGACAGGGTGAACGGGGCCTTGTTCCCCGGCCACAACCGTCGCCGGCTCCTTGGCTAACTCAGAGATAGCGCCTTGTGCACACGCTCCGGCAATCGCCTCCATCCTCTTCCTCGAACCCAACTTCAGCATGCCGATCGGAGCAAAGACTCTCGCCAGTCCTGCTGCCGATGCCACCATGACACCAGGCAACGCCCCCACCCTGTGCAAGTCCACCAAACAGGACCATCGTCGAGTCTCCGCTGCACCACGCCGCCAAGAGCAGCCGTCTTCGTCATGGTCGGTGAAGCTCCACTCCACCGGTAGACCACTCCAGGCAACACGTGTTCCAAAACGATGCCCTCAAGAGGGAAAAGCGACACCGAAAGTGCCGCCATCGTCCGATCCGGTAGCACCAGATCTTGGGTTTCCCCATGGAACAACCGAGCGGGAGGTAGGAGAATCACAGCAACGACGCCTTCAACAAGGAAACGACGCCCGCGGGCGGCACCATCGTCGGCTCCGATCGCGGAGCCCGGATCTCACCGGCCATCATCCACACCTTCAGATCCTTCGAGCAATGACCAGATCCGGGCATGACGAGCACACCCAAGATCCGTCACCGTACCCGGATCCACCCCGCAGCCCGCCCGCAAGGGCCAGACCACCGGATCTGCCGCTCTGCGCCTCGAGGGCCGGAGATCCGCGGCTTCCGCCACGCCGCCGAAGCAGATCGACGTCGCCGTGGCGCCCGACAGCCGCATCACGCCCGAGATCGGCGGCACCAACCCGCGCCGGCCCATCAAACTCGAGGACGAAGAAGTCCCCCCCGCCGCCGGCCGCGTTCAGGCTTTTCCTGGCCGCGCTCGTGGTGGCAGCGGGGGAGGGTGGAGGAAGGGGAGGTGGAGGGCTAGGCGGCGGCGGCTAGGGTTTCCCTCCCGGCCGCCGCGCGGGGGCGGCGCGAGAGGGAGAGGGGAGGGGGAGGGGAGGGGGAGCTGTCTTCTTTCACCTTGCACTTGTGCACATAGATGACACTATTCTGGATAATGAGGAGTTAGTGAGAGAAGTAAGCGATTGCAAGACAGTTGGTGATGCTTTTGCCTCAGGATTACTAATTGCTTGGCCTTCAGCTTTTGTAAGTTGATTAAAAAGATTCATCCATTTTTTTGAATCATATTTGTGTATATTTGATTGTAACTATATGTCCAATTTTTTTTGCAGATCCGTAAGAAGGATGGTTGAGTTGCAACTGAATTCTCCGACGAGATGAAGAATCAAATAAATTTCAATTGTTTCACTTATCAATAATTATAGTTTTACATGGATAGACCGAAAATGTAATATTATTCGGAATATGTTCTTTAGTCGAACTGATACCTATGCTATGGTGTAATATTCTTTGCAAAGGTGTTCTCCTATAGTCAAATTGATATTTATGTTATGGTGTTGCACGGGTGTAATTTTGATTTATTTCAATGAAATATGATTCTACAATCTTGTATGTCCGAGATACCTCGATATATTTAATTTGTGATTGTGCCTTCTGCATTTTCGTTTTCATTTTCATGGTGCTAAGCGTCAAATAAATTAATCATCAAAACAAAATGCATTAATTAAAAACAGAATGCATTATATTCATGCGACCTGTGCAATTATTATTTTGATAACAAAATAGAATATGCCTAATTTTGTGTTTATTAATTAAAAACGAAATGCATTAATTATCTTTTGATGGAGAGTGTTACTCACGGTGTTACTCTAACTATATAAATGTGTTACTACGGTAGTTGACAATAAGGAATTTTATGTTACAAGATTTGGATATTACGTTACTGGTTGTATTCCGAGGCTAAATAAGGTGTTACCAATCGTGTTACTATAGTTATGAAAATATGTTACCACAATTTTTTTACATGGATGAAAATATGTTACTACTTATGTTACCATAGTTAAAAAATGGTGTTACTTGTGTATTTGGTAACACATAATAGACGTGTTACTATACCAGAACGGTAACACTATTTTTGACCTATGGTAACAACTATTATGTGTGACAGTGGACACCCCTTAGTAACACGGCCTAATGGAACACATACAAAATCGTGTTACTGTATGGCCTAGTAACACACTTTTGGACCTACAGTAACACAAGCCTGTGTTACCAAAGGTCTGTCCTGTTGTAGTGACACCACTAGTGAACTGTGGACCCCAGTCCATTCCTTTACACTGATAATACAACCAACAGCAATCATTGTTCCTTTTCATTCTCTGCAATTAAACATTATTTTCCACACCATACATTTAATCCTTTGTTTACAGCAAGCCGGTGAGATTGACAACCTCACTGTTTCGTTGGGGCAAAGTAGTTTGATTGTGTTGTGTGCAGGTTCCACGTTGGTGATCGAGTAAACGGCGCCACCAACAACCTTCAGATGTGCCTTTTACTCCTACTGGATCTGACAACCTTGGTATCATACTGAGGGAAAACTTGTTGCTGCACTGCTTCATACCTTCCTCTTGGGGTCTCCCAACGAACGTGTGCTTTCACGTCATCAAGGCACACTCCACAACTTAATTGGAGGCTCTCACCGGAATCCCGCGGCTCCCAAAGCCACAAGACTCACAAGGTTGGGGCACGTCTCCACAACTTAATTGGTGGCTCCCAACAATCCCGCGAGCCACCAAAACTCCGAGATCAACAAGGACCGTCTAGGGCACTCCAAGTACCCAAGAGGACAAGCTCTAGGGCACCCCAAGTACCCAAGAGTAACAAGCTTCTCAACTTTACTCTCCACGTATCACCGTGGAGAACTCAAATTGATGCAACCAATGCAATGGGCAAGAACACAAGAAGTACTTAAAATCCTTCACTCTCAAATCCTACCAAAGCAACTAATGCTGTTGGGGGGAGAAGAGAGGAAGAACAAAGAGGAACACCAAATCCTCCAAGATCTAGATCCAAAAGCTTCCCCTCACTTAGAGGAGAGATTGATTGGTGGAATGGTAGATCTAGATCTCCTCTCTCTTTTCCCTCTAATTGGAGGCAAGAATCATGGAGGAATAGAGAGACAGAAAGCTCAAAGAAGGTTAACAATGAGGAAAAACACGAGCTGCAGAGTTTTTTGGCTGGAGGTAGGTGGATGGGTATTTATACCCCTCCCAGAAAAAGAGTCGTTGCAGACAGGGGAGTCGGATATTCCGATATAAGTCAGGATCGGATAATCCGATGCGACATATATCGGATATTACGATAATCTCCAGTGCGCCACAAAGCTGGCTGCAAGAAGTCCTTAGCCGAATTCGAGCAATCCTTGACGATCGAATAATCCGAATCAACCAGAATCGGATATTCCGGAAAACTTCAGTACACCACAAAACTGGTTGCTTTAAGGTCCTTAGCCGAATTCGAGCAATCCTTGAGAATCGGATAATCCGAGTCATCTGGGACCGGATAATCCGATTCCCCTGCTTGAGCAAAACAAACAGAAACAACAAAACCTGAAGTGCAATAACTTTCTTGTTCGAACTCCAAAACAGGTGAAACCAATTTTGTTGGAAATATTAAGAACTATAAAAGAGTTAAGTTGACACACATGGGAAGGTGTGGAACTTTCCTCACGGATAAACCGATAATATTTCCAACCCGAAAACGCAACAAGTTTTCCATACAAAATCCGTTTTCGAAGAACTTGGGTTTGTCATGAAGATCACAACAAGCACCAAAAACCCAACAAGGAGAAGAACCAAATAAGAACTAAGAAAGATGAAATGCCAAGTATGCAAAGGTTTGAGCTCTCACCAACTGATACGCTAAAGCTCAATCGAGAGCCCCTCTTGATAGTACGGTGACTATCCAATAACCCGGTCTCCTGACTAACAACATGAGACCGGCAAAATAGAAACCCTATCAAGATCATACCTTTGCCTTGCGCATTCCACTTGACTAGATGATGGCGATCTTGATCTTCTCAAGTGGACCACCTTTCTTGATTGCGCTTCGCTTGGTGAAGATCCACATATTTCTCCCCCATACACCACTATGGGAGAGCCTCTTATCGGCATATCTTCACATGACCAGTATCTCCAAATGGGTGGCAAGCTTCAAGCATATGATATCTTCGAGATACTTCTCTTGAACTTGCACAACACAAGCTTGATGACGAACACCACTTGACGTTGATCAACCTTGTATCTTTTCTTCTCTTTTCAATAGATGATGTCTTGAAGATAACCATGAGTGATCACATAATCCTTTTCTTCAAGACATACTTGCGATATGCTCAACTCACATACGACCAATCATCGGATAACTCCTCGAATACCAACTTGGTCATCACATACTCTTCTTCTTGATCATATCAAGTATATATCCATACACCTCGATGATCTTGATGCCAAATACTTCATTATATCAATATATTCATGGCATCAACCTTGAATCCAACATATGGATTTCAAGCATGGTCTATGGACAAACAGTACAAGCACAACTCAATGCAACCATTAGTCCATAGGGATTGTCATTAATTACCAAAACCACACATGGGGGCGCCATGCCCTTTCAGAGCTGGTGCTCGAGGAGGTCCCAGGCAGCATCCAGGCGGCCATGGAGCAGCAAGCGCCATGGTGGGAGGCTATGGAAGTGGACCTGCCTTGGTGCCGCTCTCTCGCTCCCGTGCCGCTCTCGGGCGGCACCGAGCGCCCCATCCCTAACCCTCAGGCCGCCGCCCCCCTCGCCGACCTTGACCCCGCCGCTGCCGCCGGCCTTGCCGCGGTGGCGACAGGGGGGAGCTCGCGGTGGACGCGTTCTTCTCCGTCGGCGCTTCTTCTTCGCGCGTGACGTGGCGGCGGTGCTCGCCCTCGCGAGGAAGGGCCGCGGTCTTCCTCGGCTAGGGGCGCATCGCCTAGTGACGCCGCCGGCGTGCCGGCTCGGTGGCGGAGGCGTGGCGGCCGCGCGGGCTCGATCTGGGCGGCGCGGGCCGCGCCCGTCCACTGCGCTTCGGCGACCTATGGTCCCACCTGTGCGGAGGCACGCCCGGATGACGTCCTCCGGCGTGCTGCCGGCGCTTGTGCCGGCCAGATCCGGGTCGTGCGACCCCGATGATTCGGGCGGCGGCCCAGGCCTCACCTGCATTCGCGGTCGACGCTGCGGTGGGGCTCATCCTGCAGCTGCCGCGCTGGCAGGCTGCAGAGGAGAGAAGGTAGGCGGCGACGTGTGCTCCGGCATGGAGCATGTCCGATCTGGCCTTGCGGGCCCGATCTGGGTCTCCCTGGCCCCGATCTTGGCTGCCCGGGCCGCGTTTTGACGCGAGGGCTGCTCTGCCTTGCTGGCTGCGGTGGCGGTGCAGCGTTCTCCTTCGCCGCGTGTGCTACTCTCCCGTGGAGCGTGTTCCTGTTCGGGTGCAGGGGCTCTCCTAGATCCATGGCGGGACACCCAGCGAGCTATGCGTGCTCGCTGCACCTTCCTCCGACGGTCAAGGTCCTGTGAGGTCAGATCCGATGTTGCTGTGCAGGTTTTCGATCTAGGCTGGACATGGCCATGACGGCTTCATGTCGTCCGAGGTGGAGGAATGGTTGGTGTTCTTGGTTCTGGCGTGTTCGCTGGTGTTCTTAGCAGGGGCTAGAGCACCATGTTTCTCCCTCTACGGGAGGTAGGTCGGAAGTAGTGGCCGAGCTCTTCGACCTCGCGGTGGTATTTGGTGTTCGGGTTTCTTCCGGAGCTCCAGTGAAAACTGTGCATGGTTGTGGCCATTGCAGGTGATGATGACACCTCTAGGTGCCATTTTCCTTCGTGAAGGCGTCACCTTGAAGCTCCCTACCCTGTTCGTTGGATTCCACCTCCACCTCAACCTGCCCTGTTCTCGGTGCGGCTTGGCGTTGCAGTGTCTTTAGAAGCTACTTGAACTCGCCGTTTTCACGGTCGAGCTCTTGGTTGGAGAGGTTTGGGTCTTGGCGAAAGCTTTGTAGGTCTCTTGACTCTGCCGGCGATGACGACGCTTTTGGGCGCCGTGTTCCTCCTTGGAGGCGTTGCTTGAAGCCCCCCCCCCCCCTTTGGTTTCTGGAGTCCGGCTTGTTTGCTCGCTTGAGCTTTGGGTGGCGATGTTGCTGTGGGCGAGTCTGGTTGAAGATGATATTTTGGCGCTACTTTCATGCAACAGAAGACAAGAAGACCTGGCTACTCCGACTGGATCAAGCGTTGCTCCTGTTCCTTAGCTTAGGTAGTCTCCTGTTGTCTTTGTTCTTGTATTGTAAAGCTGGCATCCCCAGCGCGCTTGTGTAAGTTGTAACTCCTAGCCGGTTGATGGCTTTGTTAATTCAAAGTCGGGCTCATTTCGAGCCTTCCGTCTAAAAAAAAGTGGACCTGCCTCCGGCGCCTCCCCTCCCCGCATGCCTCCTCCGCCAGTACTAGGGCTGGAATGACCCCCCTCCTCACGCTCCCGCCAACACCGAAGCAGGAACAATCGTCGACGCTGTTGGCCAGCGTGCCACTGGCCCACCTCTGGACGGCGCCGGAGTACATCGTCCTCGATGACGACGACGACGACTAGAAGCCCGCGGGTATTTTTTCGTTTTACATGTTTCGTTTTAGTTATACTAGTTGGCATGTACGTGCAACGCACGTGTTCAAATTAAATGAAACAATTTATAATTAATAAAACATAATAATTAAATAGGACAATTTACAATTAGTAAAATACCGTATCAGGGTCTACATGAATTACTTGTTTTGCTCCAAGTCAATAGCCGCACAAAACGTATAACGCAGGAAATTCATAGCAATACACATCAAGTGTGCATTGAAGTAGTGTCTGACAACACGGTAGTGCAAATTGAGCACGACCTGAATAAAATAAAGATAAAGTGAGCTGGACATTTTTATTCAAGCACATGTCAATTTTTTTCCCAAAATTATACGTGCAGATTCTCTAATCAATCCAATAGCGACAATGGTGTATTTATATGTTCGATCACTTAGTGAAAATGCAATCCTACAATTGGTCTTGATATCATGGTCCACAGGGAATTGCTATGTAGTTAACTTTCAATTCAATGAACTCATCTACGATTTATCATTGTTACCTAAACTGGAAGAAAGTTCAGAGAATTTGTAGAAACCTGTGCTACACTGCACGGAGAAGGCTGCCTGAGTGTTCGTTGGCCACTCATCGAACACTCTCGTAAACGTCATGGATCGGATTAGCATAGCACTGCAGGTTGGGTGGTAATGGAGGGGTAGGTATTTGATCTCACCGGCCGATGTCCACTGATTATCATATGCGGGTAGTTATTAACCTGCAGACCCTGACGCCATGAACTACATATGCTGGTAATTATCATCAGTCTCCCATTTGCAGACCATGACTGTTGCATACAAGCATTCCAACTCATGATCTACAAAATACAGAGCTCATCTGGCACTCGTTGTAGCGCCTTTTCATAATCATCGATCGACTTCAGCTAGACGCGAGAGCCGGAGGCGGACGGACAGACGGTAGAGAGCGAGGCGGCACCGCGCGAGACGCCCTGGTACTGGGGGTGAAAAGGTGTGGCCTCCTAGTAGAGGACATCACCGATGTGGAGAAGAGGCAGCGATCACCGGAGCCGTGCGGGTTGGCCCTGATCCCCAAGGCCACAGGGCGGGCAGGGTGGAGGAGAGCTTCCTCCATGGCGGCGGCTCCTTTGCATCGGAGAGATCCGCTCCGCAGACCCCGGTTAAGCGGCCTCGCCGGGCGGGACCAGGAAAACGGCGGCGGCGGCGCAAACGCACGGCCGAGCTCGGGCGAGCAAGATCCGCTCGCTCCAGGACGCGCGGGAGATAAACTCCGCACGGATCCGCAGGAGGGCGACGCCGGGAGACGATTTGCTGCGGAACCAGACCATTTGGTCACCGGAATCGCCGGCGATGACCATAAACGCGGCGACGGACTGGCCGATGACCCAGAACGCGAGGAAGATGATAAGAAGGTCCATGAGCACCGTGAGATTACAAGGAGCTCTATGAAGGGCTCAGTTGATGCAGACGACGTCGGAGGTGTCGGAATCGACGGCGGCAACCGTCGCTGGAGGTGTGGAAGACCAGCACGATCACGGGACAGGCGGGCTGGGCGACGGACGTTCTGATGTTCCGTCCGGGAGAGAGATCCCAGCGCCACGACAAGGGAGAGAGAGAGTACTGCGGGTCCCTCCCTGCCTTAGGGGGAGGGGTGTGGCGGCGTTGTCCCCAGCCGTGCGAGGAAGCGACGGTGGCGGCGAGTTATGCAACAGCGACAGAGTAGATACACAAAAATAACGGTTCGGGATGTGTTGAGTTGAGCTCAACACGCATCGAACAATCTGGTTCGTTGGTCAGAGATCGGACGGCATAAATTTAATGTATCCGATCAAGTTTGCTCTTTTAATAGTAGTATAGATATGTAAAAAGGCTATTTATGGCCCACCCCAATATATTACAAGAGCGGCTCATATATGGCCTGGTAGAAATCTGTTCTAAAAAGAAAAAGAAATGGGTCGCGCCCTGGGTGCACTCGTTGCCACTGCGGACACGCGTGGACAGAGTTGGCGTGGATCGCTCCAGCCACATTGGGCCTGGATGGACCTCAGTTTGGGTTGGGTCGGCCTTAGCCCGCTACGTCATCAGTCATCATCACACCCGACCCCAGGTGGCGACTCGCCTAGATAACGCATTGTCGTGGCGATGGCCACAGCGCAACTGCTGCTCCGACGCGCCTCCTTCCTCTCTCCGCTCCTCCGCCTCCAGCCCGTGCACTCCTCCCTTTTCCAGCCCCGAGCGGCCATGGCAGCCGACGCCGCCAGCCAGTTCCAGAAGGTCCAGATCCAGCGCGAGGACACGGTGACCACTCCTCACTTGTTCTCTTGTTTGGGCGACAGCCCGTTGACCCGTGCGACTTACTCGTTCGCGGGGGGGGGGGGGGGGGGTTTCGAATCGCATTTCGTGGCGATTCTGGTTTTGCCGAATCGTAGAGTCTGCCCAATCCTGTGATTTGTATGCTTGTGTACTGTAAACATAGGATTCGGTTCATTAATCAAAATTATTAGGATTTGGGATAGTGTGACTTCACTATGCGTCTATGCCACAAGTTTTACCTTCCCTACTTAGTATTTATCATCTTATTTGCGCCTTCTGAGTGTACCCAATATAAGGTTTCTTAGCCGTTGGAAATTTTAGTAGAATATGCTGAAGTAGATACCTGTGACTAATCGATCCTCTCTGTGTAACCAGAAAATTTCTGGATGCAGTGCTCTAGAATTTCATCCAGACCAACTTCAAGTAGCTAAAGGAACTAGCAACTTTTGTGGAAAATAGGGTCTAGAATCTATATGGAAATATGAGTCATAGCACATGTAATACAAGTATAATACCATCACTTTTTCTTTACTGCCGTCATATAAAGTATACAACCTTAACTAAAAAAAGAAAACAAGTCCATGTTTTTTCTACGAGTGTGTATTACAAAACTTCACAGGCTTTCTGATAACCTTTGGGCTTTTGCTCTATATCTTACATCCTCGCTCGTAAACTGATATGATTTTCTCTATCTGCAGACCTTTGATGCATATGTTGTTGGCAAAGAAAATGCTCCTGGAGTTGTAGTTCTGCAAGAGTGGTGGGGGGTTGACTATGAGGTCAAGAATCATGCTATCCACATTTCCCAAATCGGCGATGGATATAGAGCACTTATTCCAGAGTATGATGATATTATGTGGTTCTTTCTTTGCACCATTTGTTCGGGATAAAGTATCATGAAACGGATGTTTCATGAAGTGCTAGTACTTTCTCAGAAAGTTAATGCTCAGTCAAATTCCTTGTTCATTTACATCTTTCTTTATTTTCAGTTTGTACCGTGGGAAGGTTGCTTTGGAGGTGGCTGAGGCTCAACATCTGATGGATGGTCTAGATTGGCAGGGTGCAATCAAGGATATTCAGGCTTCGGTTAAATGGCTGAAGGAAAGTGGATCACCCAAGGTATTTTACTTCTTATTTTTTATCTACGTTCGTGTTTCAACACTTTCCCTGCACGTTTTCCTTACTCAAAATGTTTAATTGGGTGGCACACCATCATTTACAGCTAGAACTAAGTTACCCTTGTGACACGATTATGTTGATTGAGCCTCTTATGGTATTAACTCCTGTGTGTACAAGCAAATGATCAATAATAATAGCTCAGTGACAATGCAGGTGATACTATCTTTAACCTTTGCGTAGATTTGTTGTGCCACCCCCAGTTCCCACACAGCAAAATATGTAGGTACACATATTGTTCGTTTGCTTGCACAAATCTTGCTGCACGATTTCGATGGCTAACTAGATTAGCAAAGTGTGCTTTTTAGTCATACATGTAAGATCTCACATTCCGGAAATAATCAGATTCTGTCAACTGTGAGTGTACCAATGGCTATTTT
The DNA here is from genome assembly GCA_947311845.1 of Poa pratensis. Lineage (NCBI taxonomy): Eukaryota > Viridiplantae > Streptophyta > Magnoliopsida > Poales > Poaceae > Poa > Poa pratensis. The sequence continues at coordinate 3,271,261 of CAMZMU010000057.1, forward strand.
CATTGAAAAGGCGTCAAATAATCAATTAATTAGTGAGAACCTTGGGGCATTTCTGTCACACTTGACATCTTGCTATAAGTTCTGTTAGCATATACTTTGATCTGGTCAGTTCTAACACGAGAAGTCCAATGGAGATTGTAGTAAGATTCGAATTTTGGAACCTCTGATTGTTTTGTTCACATGAAATGGAAAAATTGTGGCATTACACATTAGTCAAATGTTTGAAAGGCTGAATGTCTCGCTCAGGTATGGATTACCAAAATAAAATCACTATGCTATTTATTTTGTGCTCTTGTTAAAAAACATTATGAGGAGTTAGACAGTCTAGTTGGTAAATTTATTCTTTGATAAATCAAGGAAAGCAAGAAATATAAGTAAAATTTGAAGTATCCAATAAAGGAACTCAAATAAAATCGATCGAGTAAAACCACTATGTCATGAGAGAGTTACCAATAAACTCTGACCAAGTAACTATAGTAGGAGTGCAGGAGAATAAATATTCCTGATTATGTTATATAAATTTGTTTTGTTGAAAACGAATGCCGAAGCAAAAGCTTTGCCTGTTTCATTGATTATGAAGAAGGTGCCCAGTTAATTGGCGGAGAACAGTGCAGATTGTAATGATTTGCTTTATGTTAACTTATTTTATGACATCTAACTTTTCTTTGTTATATTTAGGTCGGTGTTACTGGTTACTGCATGGGGGTGCTTTGGCAATTGCAAGTGGAGTTTTGGTCCCAGAGGTTGATGCTGTTGTTGCTTTCTATGGGAAGCCATCTTCAGAGCTTGCTGATCCTTCCAAGGCTCAGGCTCCCATCCAGGCTCATTTTGGGAGCTTGACAGTTTTGTTGGATTTGCAGATGTGACTGTAAGAACTTCCTTACCTTTCCGTTTTTCGTTCATTGCTACTTTCTATAGATTCATATTGCTGCTTAGTTCTTCTCCAGGTGCATTTGTTTTCCGTAAAGAGTCATAAATTGGGAAATAGGTTTCTAGTTCCTTCTGTGTGGCCAACCGCCAATGGTGAATCCCTTTACCTTTTGGCAGTTCTTTTAACCCTTTGTGCATACAGCCAAACACATCTGTGTAATTCTGTTGAAAGATGCATAAAACCACCTACCTTCTTGTTGTCAGTATATATACTGCTACGTAATACGTGCATGTGACCAGATCTTGTCTAAACCTTGATCAGAGAGTAGAATGTGTTGGGGGCAACTAATTTAAACTTTATGTGCATATAATTATTATCGCTGGATAATTATCATTATATAAAGTAAAAATATATAACATTGCTATGTGATGTTTCAGGCAGCCAAGTCATTGGAGGAGGAGCTCAAGTCTTCTGGAGTACCACATGAAGTCCACATATACTCTGGATGCTCCCATGCCTTTATGAACGCATCACCAGAGGCCCTCAAGAGGAGAAAAGGCATGGGTTTGACTGATGAAAACCAGGGTGCCATTGACCTGGCATGGTCCCGCTTCTCTACCTGGATGAATCGTTTCCTGGGATCTGCATGAGCCATTACCATATTGTCTCTAATGTATACTATATCTGGAGACAGCACACAAGAATAAAATGTTGGGTACGACATGCATGTCGGCCCAGTGAAAACCAGGGTGTGCTGGGCCTGCCCGCCACGGCCCTCGACACTCGGTGGCCGATTTTCGCTAAGGACCAAGCCTACGGCTTGGAGAGCCTCACGAGGCGAATTGCCTCGCGAGGACTTTGGAGGCAGCAAAGGCCTGCGGAGGCCCTCTTCACTGCTGCCCTCTCTTCAAAGTAATCTCCCCTCGAGAGAAGTCAACGCCGAATTCTCTACAGGGCATCCAATCCCTCGTGGGGATCGCTTCGCTGCCAAGCAACCTCTGCAGAGCGCACATGGGCCGCAGAGTGACGCGCGGCTCTGCGCGCGGTGACGACGCCGCAGTTGCCGTTTTGGTGATTAAAGGAGTCAACAAAGCTGCGCCATCCGCACCGGACTACAAGGTTTTCCTCTTTGGTGATAAGGGGACCGGCCGGCGCTACGCTCCACGGCCAACGTCACCGTGGGCACCCCCACGTTCCTCTGCGGCCCCAGCTGGCCGTCCTATGGACGGTGGTTACTCTGCCACAGGCAGCAGCTTTACGCCCATGGACCGCGTCCATGGACAGCTGGCTGCGGTGCACCACGCTCCACCTTCTGCCGCCACGTGATAGCCCTACCATAGCACAAGCGCAGGGAGGAAGCCCGGGCGCCTATAAAAGAAGGAGGAGCAGCACCGTAGCAAAGGATCGCATTCTCATTCCAGCAGCCACTTACGCGCAAGGAAGAAGAAGACCACAGCTTCCCTTCCTCGTGTACACCATTGCCAAAAGAGAGCCCTCGGCAAGCTCATTGTACTGTAACCTCTACAAGCAGTGCAATACAGACAAGCAGGAGTAGCGGTGTTACCTCCACACGAGGGCCGTGAACCTGGGTACGGGCTGGTGTTCATCTCTGTCGTGATGTCCCTCCACTTGCTCGACGAGCACCGTCGCCGTGCAGGTTGAGGGTTGTTTGACCAACGTGTTCAGCCCCTTACACGAACTCTCTTCGTGAGCTTGACTATCCCTGTTTCGTGGGAGTCATTCTCCGACAATTGGCGCGCCAGGTAGGGGGCTGAGGCGCGTCTTCAACCTTCACCGACCTCTGCACCATGGCGGACACTCGCGCAGCTCGCGCCACCCGGCGGGCGTCAGGCAGGGCACCACCGAGCCCGCTGCCAACACCACCAACCCTCGCGGCCGTCCCCGTGCCAGCCGCGCCACGGGGCGCAACACCGCTGAACCGCGTGTGGAGCACCCCGAGGACGATGACGGCCACCACGACGACCGCTTCGACGAAGACGTCGACCACGGGCACGGCGAGGACGCTGAGTCCTCGCATCCGTCCCAGCGCCACAGCGCCTCCACTCTTGGGCGTCCAGCGCCCAGCCCAAACACCGCGCTGCTCATGGCCGCGGAGCTCTTCCGCTACCGCCCACAGCTGAGGCGCACGACAACTGGCTCGGCCGCCTCCAGCACCTCGTCGACATTGCGGCGGCACCGCGCGCAGCTCCGGCGGCGTCGCGCTCTCTGGTGCACCACAACTCCGGACGCGCTGGAACCACCGCGCATGGCGCACCTCCGCCGCCGCCTCCGCCGCCGCCTCCGCCAGGTCCGCCTCCAGCTGCGGCGCACAAGGCCGCATCCCACGCGTCTTCGCCGCGCGATTGCCAAATCGTGCAGCGGACACCCCCAGACGCGCGGGTGGAAATGGAGCGCCAGAAGGACCTCCAGAAGCGCATCGTCGAGGAAATCGGCCAAGCAGGGCGACAGAACCGCCGTGCTCTTCAGGGGGCATCGCCTCGTACGCCACAGGTTGCGCGGCCTTCACCCGCAACCTGCGTCGCGTCGTCTGGCCACAGAAGTTCAGGCCTGACCTACCCAAGGGCTACGACGGCACGAACAACCCCATCGAGTTCTTGCAGCTCTACACCACCTCCATCCAAGCTGCGGGGGGAGACGACAAGGTCATGGCCAACTGGTTCTCCCACGCTCTCAAGGATTCCGCCTTGTCGTGGCTCCTGAACCTTCCCGAGGATTCCATTGACTCGTGGGAGGAGCTCTGCCAGCAGTTCGTTGCGAACTTCAAGGGCACGTACGAGCGCGCCCTCACCTACAACGACCTGCGAGCTGTGCGCCAGAAGCCTGGCGAGACCCTCCGCAGGTACATCCAGCGCTTCAGCCAAGTCCGCAACAAGATCCCGAACATCCCGGACTCGCACGTCATTGCGGCCTTCAGAGAGGGCGTCACCAACCACAGGATGCTCGAGAAGCTCGGCATCCATGATACCCTCTCCTCCGTGGTGAAGCTCTTCGACATCGCAGACAAGTGCGCCAAGGCAGAAGAAGGGCTCCTCTTCGTCAAGGTGGGCTCGACAGACGACCCTGTCGAGGGATCCAAGACCCAGAAGAGGCGTGACGAGACAAAGCGCAAGCCTACCGCAGTCCTGGCAGCTGAACCCGACGCCAAGCATGTTCGCGAGGACTCCCGAGGCTGGCGAGAAAAAGGTGGACAACCGCCCGTTCTGCATCTACCACAACAGGCGCGGCCATGCGACGGAGAACTGCTATGACCTCAAGCAGCTGAGCAAGAAGAAGGCAGCGGTGGCCGCGGCAGAGGCCGTGGTTACCGCAAAGGTGGACGCAAGGGCAACTTCCAGAGGCCCAGGGAACTCAGGCGAATGCCGCCGAGAAAAACAACAATCTCCCGACGAAGAGCCTGGAGGCTACCAGGCCCCCAAGGGTGCCATGGCATGCATCCTCGGCGGATCCCAGGCGCCCAAGTCGAACAACCAGTTCAAGCAGTTCGCTCGCGAGCTCAACGCAGCGCTTCCCGGGGTCGAGACGTCCCGCCCCCTCAAGTGGTCCCAGTACACCATCGCCTTCGACGCCAAAGATCACCCCAAGTCTACAAACTGTGGGCACCCTCCCGTTGGTGTGCACCCCCACCATCAACAACATCGCCGTCGGCAAGACGCTCATTGATGGGGGTGCAGGCCTGAACGTCATCTCTGTCGAGACCTTCGAGACGCTTCAAGTGCCCTACGAGTGGCTCATGCCCTCCAGGCCCTTCACCGGGGTCACCAGCGGCTCAATCTCGCCTCTGGGGCAAGTGAGGCTCGCGGTCACTTTGGCACGCAGGAGAACTACCGCACCGAGCTAATTGACTTCGACGTCGCGCACATTGGCCTGCCCTACAACGCCATCCTCGGCTACCCCGCCCTCGCGAAGTTCATGGCCGTCACGCACCACGCCTACAACATGGTCAAGATCCCTGGCAGCGGTGGCACCATCACCATACGTGGTCACGTACAGGACGCCACGCGCGCTGTCGAGATCGCCTACAAGGCCGCTGCCATGGCATTCCCCGCTGACGAGGACATGGAGCCTCTCGAGAGGCCCAAGAAGAAGAAACAGCTGTTCACTCAAGAGCAAGCATCTACAAAGAAGGTGTCGCTGAGCACCAGCGGCTCGGGGGCTGAGGGCTCGGGGGCTAGCGTCACCATAGGCGCTGGCTTGCCTCCCAAATAGGAAAGCGCGCTCGTCGCCTTCCTTCGGGCAAATTCTGACATGTTCGCATGGACTCCGTCAGAAATGTCCGGTGTACCAAGGGAGGTGATCGAGCACCACTTAGCCGTGTGTCCAGACGCACGCCCTGTAAAGCAGAAAGCGCGGAAACAAGCCCCCGAGAAGCAAGCGTTCATCATCAAAGAAGTAGAGAAGCTGAAAGCAGCAGACATCATTCGAGAAGTTGCCCACCCCACTTGGCTCTCCAACGGTGTGGTTGTCCCAAAACCCAATGGAGGAGGCCGGCTCTGCATCGACTACACAGACGTAAACAAGGCCTGCCCCAAGGATCCATACCCCATGCCAAGGATAGACCAGATTGTGGACTCCACCGCCGGCTGTGATCTCCTCTGTTTCCTGGATGCCTTCTCAGGCTACCACCAGATCAAAATGGCCAAGGAAGACGAGGAGAAAACAGCATTTCTCACCCCTTGTGGTGTGTATTGCTACACTTGCATGCCCTTTGGCCTGAAAAATGCCGGCGCCACCTTCCAGAGGCTCATGAGGATCGCCTTGGGGGCTCAGATGGGAAGAAATGCAGAAGCTTATGTCGACGACATCGTGGTCAAGTCTCGCGAGGGAGACACTCTCTTGAAGGATCTCGAGGAAACCTTTGCCAGCCTGCGCAAGGTGAACATCAAGTTAAACCCCGCCAAGTGCGTCTTCGGGGTGCCTTCAGGCAAGCTCCTCGGGTTCCTCGTGTCCCACCGCGGCATAGAAGCAAACCCTGACAAGATCAAGGCTATAGAAGACATGCAGCCACCTCGCCGCCTCAAGGACATGCAGCGCCTAGCAGGATGCATGGCCAGCTTAGGCCGCTTCATCTCCAAGTTCGGCGAGAGAGCCTTGCCATTTTTCAAGATCATGAAGAAATCCGGCACCTTCAAGTGGACTCCAGAGGCCGACAAAGCATTTGAGGACTTGAAGAAATACTTGGCTAGCTCACCAGTCATGGTAGCCCCCAGGGCAGGCGAGCATCTGAAGCTGTACCTAGCAGCCACTCCACAAACTGCAAGCGCCGTCCTGGTGGTGGAAAGAGAAGAGCCAGTTCTCCCCAAGAAAAGCACTGCCACACCAAGTCCAGAACCTCCCGACGAGGGAACAGTCTCTCCAGACCCAGTGCCAGACCCACAGCCTCAAGTCGAGTCCACCACAGCACCCCTGCCGAGGCTCCTCCACAGGCAAACCTCGCCAAAGGTCCTGAGGAGCCTCTCGAGGGAGCCGACGCTGCCGCACCATCAACGACCCTCGTCGAGCATCCAGTCTACTTCGTCAGTACTGTACTGCGAGATGCTCGCGAGCGGTACCCAGTGCAGCAGAAGCTCCTCCTCGCGCTCTCATCGCCTCCAGGAAGCTGCGCCACTACTTCCAGGGCCACCCCATCACGGTGGTCACGTCCTTCCCCCTGGAGCAGATCCTGCGCAACCCCAACGCTACTGACCGCGTCGCAGGATGGAACATTGAGCTGCAACCATTCAACTTGCGCTTCGACACCACAAGAGTCATAAAAGGGAGAGCGCTGGCGGATTTCGTCGCCGAGTGGACAGACCCAACTCCTGAAGAGCCTCGCGAAGAAGAAACCGCGTCATCGGGAGATACAATGCCAAGCCACTGGACCATGCACTTCGATGGAGCTTTCGCCTGCCGCAATGGTGGGGCTGGCGTTGTCTTAACCTCACCAAAAGGTGACAAGCTCTACTACGCCATCCAGCTGTGCTTCACAATAGACAAGATCTCCAACAACATCGCCGAGTACGAGGGCCTCCTCGCCGGGCTCAGAGCCGCAATCGCCCTTGGCGTCAAGCACTTACTCATAAAGGGTGATTCCCAGCTCCTGGTTAACTTCTCCAACAAGAGCTACACGCCTAAAGACGACCACATGGCCGCCTACCTTGAAGAGGTCCGCAAGCTCGAGAAGCACTTCAGGGCATGGAGCTCATGCACATCCCGCGAAAGGAGAACCAGGAGGCAGATGACATCGCCAAGCGAGCATCACGAAGGCAGGCCCAGCCGGCCGGCGTCTTTGAAGAGAGACTCTCCAAGGCGTCCATAAAGCAGCCACAAGAAGCAGCAGCCACAAGCACAGACGAAGTACTCCCACCACCTCCTGTAGGTGGGGCACCCAACTGCGGTCCATCCTCAGGGGAGCGTCTGCTGCTGGCTATGGTGCATCAAGAGACAGGCTGGGTTGACGAACTCAAAGACTACCTGCTGAAGGGAGTCCTCCTGAAGAAGACGCGGAGGCGGAACGAGTGGCTCGACAAGCCAAGTCATACTACATCCTCGAGGGAGACCTGTACCGCAAGCGCCCAAATGGAATTGCACTCAAGTGCGTCCCCCCCGAGGAAGGCCGCATGCTGATCAGAGACATTCACAGTGGAGAGTGTGGCCACCATTCCTCTGCACGCACCCTGGCAGGCAAGGTCTTCAGGAGCGGTTTCTACTGGCCCCAAGTGCTTCAAGATGCCACCACCATCGTCCAGTCTTGCGATGCGTGCCAATTCCACGCCAAGCAAGTCCATCAGCCTGCACTGGGACTCCAAACCATCCCGCTCTCGTGGCCTTTCGCGGTCTGGGGCTAGACATCTTGGGACCCTTCCCGAGATCGCAAGGGGGCTACCGTTCCTCTTCGTGGCAGTCGACAAGTTCACCAAGTGGGCAGAGGTTGAAGCAGTGCGCAGCATACCGGCCAGGGCAGCAGTAAAATTCATCAGAGGCCTGGTCTGCCGTTTGGTGTGCCTAATCGCATCATCACCGACAATGGCTCACAATTCACCAGCGGCATCTTCAGGGCCTACTGCGAGAGCCTCGGCACCAAGCTCTGCTTCGCCTCGGTGGCTCACCCACAGAGCAACGGCCAAGCCGAGCGAGCAAATGCTGAGGTCCTCAAGGGCCTCAAGACAAGAAGCTTCAATCGCCTGAAGGGCTACGGCAAGGGCTGGATAGACGAACTCCCGTCCGTGCTCTGGTCCATCCGCACGAACCCCACGAAGCCCACTGGTGAGACGCCATTTGCCCTCGTGTATGGAGCTGAAGCAGTCCTCCCCACAGAGATCAAGCATGGATCCGCACGGGTCCTTGCCTTCAACGAGGACGATCAAGCAGACCTCCACAGCGACGACCTGCTGCTCCTTGACGGGTTGCGCCGCCGTGCCGCCCTCAGGGCAGCCAAGTACCAGCAAGACCTGCGACGCTACCACAGCCGCCACATACGTCCGCGCACTCTCGAGACAGGCGACCTCGTCCTCAGGAGAATCCTCTCCAGGGAAGGTCTCCACAAGCTCTCGCCAATGTGGGAAGGCCCCTACAGGGTCTCACACATCGCCAGGCCTGGCGCGGTACGCCTCGAAACGGAGGACGGCATCCCGGTCAAGAATCCATGGAACATCGCGCATCTACGCAAGTTCTACCCGTGATCATAGTCACGCCAGACATTTTTTGTCTCTAGAGGGAAGCACACAACTTCACCTCCAAGCTTCACAAAAGCTTCTCCTCCCGAGGGCCAGCCCCTCTGAGCTCTCCTGATACGTGCCGCCGCAGGCCGTGAAGAGTCTCAGCCACTGAATGTGGTCCCCATGCCTCGACATGGAAAACTTTATCTTGGTAACACCAAGTGTAATGAACCAATTCGTTTCTCAATGAAACATTGCGCTGAGGCGCCGCTATGTAATATTTTGGTGGTGAGTTTTTACTTTTCATCATCTTAGTTCATTTCGCGCTCATATTCTTCCCCATGCGCACCTCGCGAGCGGGGGCTGAGTACGGTGACTGTGCCTCAAGAGCACCCCAACAGCACCGCAAAATCCAAAGGATCCGAGCTCTAACACGTGAGCACGCTCTCACGCCTGTTACCTCCCAAAGAGCTCTGGCCCATGGGCTTGCTCCCAAACACGCCACCTCACCAAAGGACCTTGGTACTTACTCTCCTCGCGAGATACTCATGAGGAAGCCTATAAGCGCGCATGAGTGTTTACTACCATGTACTTGCTTTGGGTTTGCCTCTCTAACCAATACAGGGAACAAGAGTCCTCCCCAAGGTCGAGAAGCCACGCTCCGACCTCTAGAGTTTTTCCTCCCTCTCACGAGCACCAGTCGTCCCTCGAGCGGGTTTTTCTCTCTCACACTCCATGGACTGCTTGTGCGTCAAAGGGGGGCCCTCGAGCACCGCGACTCGAGAGCCCTTACCTCTCCAAGCCTTAAACACCCCCCGGCCTTGCCGACTCACGCTCCGGCATACCGCAACGGCGGTGTCATAGCGAAGAAAGACATGGAACAGGGATAAAAGGCCCATCAAGGGACACACACACACATAATAGCGTACGATCAAAGTGTCTTACAAGCCAGAATGGATTAAAACAAGTCCTAAAACAAAGATAATTGCGCCTCAAGCGCGTCTGGTTGCAGGAGCGGCCTAGGCAGGGGCATCGCCGTCATGATCCTCCTCAGCCTCCTCTTCAGCTGCGGCTTTAGCGCCTTCCTCCTCCTCAGCGGCCTGCTCCGTCTCGACCCTCTTGAAGCGGTCGACGTAATCGTCGACCTCCTCCCGAACCAAGTTGGAGAGGTCCTGAGCTTGGTCCGCCTCGACAGGCTCGGTCACCGACTCGAAGTCGAAGCTAGGGTAAAGGCGCCGGAGGTTGGCGAAGACGCGGTCGATCGCCACCGTCAGGAGCTTACGGCACTCTTCATCGACGACGTCGCCAAGCTCCGCCACAGGCCCCTCGAGCGCGGAGAAGAGCTTGTCGAAGTAGGCGAGGTACGCCGCAGCGTCGGCATTCCCATGGGCAGGAACCGCAGGGGCGTCCACTCCCAGGTTCGCCGCAAGGGAGTTCCCCCGAGCCACCAAGGACTTGAACATGCGCTCCCGCTGCTGCGTCAGGACCTGTGCCGCCTGCACGTGATGCTCGGCCTCCTCAGCGCGCTCCACGGCAGGGCCCACCTGTGTGGCCAACTCCTTCATATCAGCCATTAGGGAGGTGAGATCTTGATCTGCACGCTCTTGAGCCTCCTCCGCGCGGCGACGACCATCTCTGGCGCGCCTCAACTGAGAGTTCAGGCTGGCGTTCTGGTGCTCCAGCTGAACGATGCGGGCATTGTCATCCGCACGTTTCTTCTTGAAGCGGTCCTCCTGCTTCTTGAATTTCCCGGCGTAATCTTCGGCGACGGCAGCGCGGTATTCTTTCTGCTTGGCGGCGGCATCCTTCTCAGCCTCTTTCTTCCCCGCGGCGAGTTTTCGGTTGGACTTCTCTACAAGCTTTTTGTGCCTGGCCACCTCTTCACCATGCTTGCCTATGGCCTCGGCCAGATTGCCCTCCCGCGCCTCAAGATCTGTGCGCTGCATGGACAGCTCCCTGTCAGCCTGCAGCTGCTGCTCCTCGCGCTTGAGCACCTCCGCCTCGCGCGCCGCCAGTGCTTGCTCACGGGCGTCCAAAGACACGCGGTGTTGGTCCAAAGATTTTCGCGTAGCCTCCGACTCCGCAGCGAACTTCCCCTCGCGGTCAGCAAGCTCTTGGCGCTGAGCGGCCAGCGTGGTCTCAAGGGCCGCGCGCTCTGAGGCTGCAGTTTTGCGCTCCGCCACGGCCACCTCGCGATCTTCTGCAGCGGCCTGGCGCTCTGCATGGAGTGGCTCCAGGGTCTCTTGAGCCTCGCGCACCGTGCTCTCGCGGACTTCCTTGGCGAAGCGCAGCGCCTCCTCTCGCTGCGCCTGCATGGCCTCGTAGTCGTGGCGACGGTGCTCCACGATCTCGAAGAAGCGGGTCCAGGCCTTCTCAAGTTCATCATACTCTCTGGCGAGCTCGGCCTCCTCGAGAGCGAGCTGGGCCTCCAGCCCGTCCAGCGCACCCCTCGCCAGGCGGAAGGTAGAGCTGCGGCGAGCGCCGCTCCAGCTCCTGCCGCCCAGGACCAGAGCCCGCGAACTCCCATGGGACATGGAGGCTCCCCCATATGCACTAGACTCAAGGATGGGGTTCTCCGAGCTTGGGCCTGGGTCGACTCTGGCCTGGGGGCTGTGAAGCGAGCCCTCTCCGTCACTGGGGCCATGGGCTCCAGCACCGTCGTCTTCCATCGGCGCCTCCTCTCGGGCTTCACGGGCTGGGGAAGATTGTCCAGCCACCGTGAGGTCCGCCGCCGCCATGCCCGCTGCGGCCTCAGAAGAAGCCGCCGCCCCCTCAGTATCTGCATTAGGCGGGGGCGGCGGAGGAACGTCTTTCTCCACCTCGGCGTCGGTGCCTTGGGGCGGTGGAGGAATGTTCTCCCCCATCACAACGTCGGCGCCTCCCCTCGCCGGCGAGCCGCTCCCCGCCTTCTCCGTGGCGACCTCCTCTTGCCGCTCTGGTGGAGTGACAGGGCGTGGCGGTGTTGTCGTCCGCGCCACCGCCTCCTCCTCGGGGCGCACCTCCGCGGTAGAAGACGAAGCAGCCGCCCCGGTCAGAGGTGCAACCACCACAGGCCCTGTAGCCTCTTCCGCCACAGGCTTCGTGGCCTCCTCCACAACCGGCTCCGTGGCCTCAGTCACCACGGGCTTAGCGGCCTCTTCAGCTGAGGGCTCCACAGGCCCCTCGACGGTTGCCGAGGCAAGGCCCCGCGCCTCCGCGGCCTTGCGGAGCCTCCGGCGTTTTGCCGTCACCAAATCCTTGACAAACAAACAAGAAAGGCCTTCAAGAGGGGAGCAAGGAAATTCTCATAAGATGTGAAGATAGGGACCAATCCTCACCCAGATGTCTTGGCGCGGGAGTCAACCCACACCGTGGTGGACGACCGCCACGACCTCGACGATGCGGCGCCAGAGCCGGACCCCTCAGGAGCAGTCTCAGCTTTCCTCTTGAGAGGGGTGCCCACTGGGCTCTTGGCGGCCCGGTCGTGGAAAGCCTTGGAGCGGGGATCGCAGCGTCCCGCTGCGGCCTCCTCATCGCTGTCTTCCTCCCCCTCCGCGACCTGGCGCGAAGGGGCCACAAGGAAATCCTCGTCCCCGCTGGACGAAATCTCCAGAACTTCTCCCTCGGGAGGCGCAGGTCTCGAAGAGCTCGCCTCCCCTGCCGAGGAATTCGTCCCTCCACAGGTGACGCCCAGATCGGCGTCAGATGCGACGGGTGACTCCGTGGCCCAGACCTCTTCCACCACGGGCGCCGCGGCCTCCTTCTTCTCCTCCCCTGCCAGGCCCTGAGGGGTGAACTCCGGCATCAGCTCCAGGATCGCGAGGCGCATCTTCAGAGCAATCTGATGGAGGGGCCTCGCGAGCTCACTACGCGGCACAGGAACCTCCGGGGCGGTGAAGAGGATGCCCATGATGGAAGCAATGACGTCGGGGGTGTGGGAGCTGCAGTGCAGCCGCATCGGGTCCGCCGGGCCTGAGTACATCCACATCGGCTTCGTGTGCATCTGGAGAGGAGCAATACGGCGCCTCACGAAGTCTTCAGCAACCATCTGCCCCGTGAGGCCAGCTTCGCGGACGAGCTTCATGCGTGCGACCAAGTCAGCAATCTTCGGGCTTTGGAAGGTTGCACTCGACCAGTTCGAGTTCTTCAGCGGCGGCGCCTCCGGGACGTCGAAGAAGGAGTTCTGCGTCTTGGCGTCCACAAGGAACCACCGCTGGCGGAAATCGTCTACCTTCTTCGTCACCCATGTGACTGGTTTGTCGCCATCCTAGGACATGGGGATGTAGATGCCTCCCATCCCATCCGCGATGCGGAAGGACACACAACCTGACCGCTCGCCAGGCGCTGTGGAGCGGAGCGCGTAGAAGCTCCGGAAGAAGGCCACGGAAGGCATCACCCCCAAATACGCCTCGCAAAGATATGCGAAAATGGCGAGGATCAAGATGGAGTTGGGGTGCAGGTGCAGAAGTTGGATCTGATAGAAGGCCAGAACCTCCTCCAGGAAGGGGGAAAATGGCGGCACCAGACCAGCAAAAACAGTCTGGAAGAAAATGGGATACAGCCCCGCCGCAAGCGTGCCAAATCGCGCCGCCTTGAGAACGGTGGCGCCGTGCTCGTTGTTCTTGCCTGCGGCCATCAGCCGGATCTTGTCCAGCGCCTCCGCCGTGTGGATGCGAGTCCCCACCAGCGCCGGCGCGAACTCGTCCTCCTGCTGCGCCTCGGCCGGTACGTTCGCCATTGCCGCCTTGTCCTTCTTGGGACCCATGGTCGAAGAAAGAAGGGCGGCGGAGAAGCTTGGTGAAGGAGGAGGAGCGCCGGAGACACAGAAGCGCAGAAGTCAAGAGCGAGGAGATGGGCGCGCAAATGATGCAGTAACTGCTGCCTGAACCGGCGCTGCAGGCTTTATTCCCCTCAGAGTAGTTACCGAGACGTGGTGGGCCCCCCACTACGCCCATCATCTCCGAGGAGAACATGTCGTCGCGGCGTAACTTCCCTACACGTGTCTCAGGCCGGCCGGACACTTTGGGCCCATGACGATTCGCCTGCGTCCATTGGACTACATCGTGCCCATCATGGGCCCGGGGGCTACTGTCGGCCCAGTGAAAACCAGGGTGTGCTGGGCCTGCCCGCCACGGCCCTCGACACTCGGTGGCCAATTTTCGCTAAGGACCAAGCCTACGGCTTGGAGAGCCTCACGAGGCGAATTGCCTCACGAGGACTTTGGAGGCAGCAGAGGCCTGCGGAGGCCCTCTTCACTGCTGCCCCTCTTCAAGGTAATCTCCCCTGGAGAGAAGTCAACGCCGAATTCTCTACAGGGCATCCAAGCCCTCGTGGGGATCGCTTCGCTGCCAAGCAACCTCTGCAGAGCGCACATGGGCTCTGCAGCGGCCGCAGAGTGACGCGCGCCTTTGCGCGCGGTGACGACGACGCCGCAGTTGCCGTTTTGGTGATTAAAGGAGTCAACAAAGCTGCGCCATCCGCACCGGACTACAAGGTTTTCCTCTTTGGTGATAAGGGGACCGGCCGGCGCTACGCTCCACGGCCAACGTCACCGTGGGCACCCCCACGTTCCTCTGCGGCCCCAGCTGGCCGTCCTGCATGGACGGTAGTTACTCTGCCACAGGCAGCAGCTTTACGCCCATGGACAGCTGAGCTGCGGTGCACCACGCTCCACCTTCTGCCGCCACGTGATAGCCCTACCATAGCGCAAGCGCAGGGAGGAAGCCCGGGGTGCCTATAAAAGAAGGAGGAGCAGCACCGTAGCAAAGGATCGCATTCTCATTCCAGCCTAGCCACTTACTCGCAAGGAAGAAGAAGACCACAGCTTCCCTTCCTCGTGTACTCCATTGCCAAAAGAGAGCCCTCGGCAAGCTCACTGTACTGTAACCTCTATAAGCAGTGCAATACAGACAAGCAGGAGTAGCGGTGTTACCTCCACACGAGGGCCGTGAACCTGGGTACGGGCTGGTGTTTATCTCTGTCGTGATGTCCCTCCACTTGCTCGACGAGCACCGTCGCCGTGCAGGTTGAGGGTTGTTTGACCAACGTGTTCAGCCCCTTACACGAACTCTCTTCGTGAGCTTGACTATCCCTGTTTCGTGGGAGTCATTCTCCGACAATGCAGACTGTGCAATCCAGACAAATGTACTTTTGTTATACTATGAGAACTTGTCATGATTTCGTTTTGTGGATGAGTTTGGTGTGCCTTTCTCCATTTCATTTGTGATTGTGGGCTGTGTTGGTTGGTCCGAATATCTTTGGGTACTTGATTGGAGGGTAAATGGAACACTTCCAAACATTCATGTAAATTGGTTTAGTATTAGTCTCTACTACTATTAAACAAGCTAACATTTTCTTTCCTACAACCACCCCACAAACGTACACGGAAATCCTAACACCACCGGATTAGCCCGATCTGATTGAATCCAACCGCTAAGATGATTCTAATCCCACTCGAGCGTGCGTGTAGCAATTGCATTGAGCGGACGGAAACTTTGCCAGCAGAGGAAAAACTCATCGGGCGTCCGTAACTTCTCCGCCCGCCCACCTGCATCGAGGCCAAAATATTACCGTAATCCCGCGCCACCTGCATTATCATGATGTCTCCCAAGTCCCAACCAGGAGTGGTTGTGAGATCCTGGCTCAGGGCTCAATAGGATTGATAGGATACTCATGTCAACAAGTTGCAACTTCTTTTCCGGAAGCTCATCTGGAAGGAACTCCGAGGTTAAGCGTGCTTGGCCCGGAGCACTCCAAGGATGGGTGACCGACCGGGAACTGGTTCCCGGGTGCGCACGAGTGAGGACAAAGTGCGCAGAAAAGACTAGTGTTGATCTGTGGGGCCAGTCTAGAGATCCTAGAGAGCTGCCAGGGGTGACAGGCCCGGCCCGGGGGTGGCCGGGGTGTTACAATTTGGTATCAGAGCCGACCTTCGCGGCAACACGGGCGTGTGCGGGTCAGGGGCGCGGACATGTGGAGCATGTGCCGGCACTGGACGCACAGACGTGTACCAAGAGGGGAAGTTCCTAGACTGGGGGCTGACCGACGAGGGCGTCGGTCTTCTAAGGGGGGAAGGATGTGAGATCCTGGCTCAGGTCTCAATAGGATTGATAGGATACTCGTGTCAACAAGTTGCAACTTCTTTTCCGGAAGCTCATCTGGAAGGAACTCCGAGGTTAAGCGTGCTTGGCTCGGAGCACTCCAAGGATGGGTGACCGACCGGGAACTGGTTCCCGGGTGCGCACGAGTGAGGACAAAGTGCGCAGAAAAGACTAGTGTTGATCTGTGGGGCCAGTCTGGAGATCCTAGAGAGCTGCCAGGGGTGACAGGCCCGGCCCGGGGGTGGCCGGGGTGTTACAGTGGTGCACGCCCTCGCTTCGACGTAGCCTCTTACTTGCCTCGCCGTCGCGGCCTGCACACTCGCCTTAGAGCAAGTACAATAGTATAGCCGGCTATTGGCAATAAGATGGTGCCATGTCATTTATAGTCAACCTAATAGCCAACAAGTACAATAGTTGGCTATAAATATGGACTAATTTATTTATAGTTGGTCCACCTTCCACTCTCACAAATTGCCTAGAGCACGTGCTACAGCTGGCTCTTGCATGAGAGCCCGCTTCCACTCTCTCTGCTACTCTCTCCTCTATATAATCATAAATATAATATTTAAATCCTTACATCCTGACTGGACCTTATTTTAAACGATGACGCGCCGACGGCGTAATTCCCGGTCCTCCACCCCGCGCCGCCGTCGCCGCCCACTCCAGCATCACTGCCAGCACGCGTCACGGCCATCGTAGTCCCGCGCCCTGCACAACCAGCACCGCGCACCCGAAATCCCCCACGTACAAGAGAAAATTGCACACCACCAGCCTCCAATCCCACCCATCCTTCTCCTGCATCTACGTGCCGCTCCCACGTCTGGAGACACACGGACCCCATCTCCTCCACGAGGAAGGCGAGGGAGGAGCACCCCTCTAGCTCGGGCACTCGCTCGTGGTGATTCAGGCTTCGCCGTCGTGACAGGGTTGGGATTTCGCGACAGAGCTCGGTGCTCGAGCGCTACCGGCCTTCCCACGCTGCCATTTCGGGCTCGGGAGCCCCGATACGGTGAGATTCCTGGCCACTATCCATCTCCCATGTTTCTGAATTGTCACAGTAGCTCAATGTCGTGATTCGTGCTATCGTGTCTGACGGAAGAACGGAGTTTGGTGGAATTTCATATGATTTGTGATGCCGTGGAGGAGGAGGAAGGGGCTTTTTAGGCTGCAGTCTGCAAAGTCTCTATTCTTGCTAGAGTAGAACATCAAAATGTAACTTGGTTAGGCTCTGGATCCGGAGATTTACTTCGGCTGCTGGATCTTGATCGCTGTGTAACCCCACCTGTCTAATAAAGTTCTTGTTTTACCCGCAAAAAAAAAATTTACAATAGCTTTGCAATTGTAGGTGCCCTGCAGCATTACATCCTTGTTATACATGAGAATGATCCCTGTCAAGCATCTTCCAAGTCAAACTAATCCTGCGCAGAGTGGTAAGCACAATTCAGATCTGTTTTTTCACTCATGAAGCTGATGATAATCCTCTGAAATATTGGCTTATGTCTGTTACTGAATTCAGTCAGCCAGTGGTCAGCGTTGTGCTAGGCTTATGACATTTTTGACCGGTAGTTCGAAGTAGCAAAAGTGTGCATTTAGATGTTCCTTTTTATGGTTGACATTTCTTTTTTTTTCTTGACTTAATTTCTGCTTTGTTTTCTTCTGGATTCCACTGCAATTAAACACATGTAGTAGTACAACCTGCAGTTACAGGGCAACCGTACCTAACTCAAATATTTTTCACTGACAAGCAGAAGCAGATAACAAGCAACTTCGAATTGTTCCCATTTATTTTGTGACAACCACGTAAAAATCAGATGATAATACTAGATATGTTAATAGGAAAATGGGAGCATATTAAAAAGATGCTACTTATTGACATTACAATCCTTGAGTGAAGATGAAAAGCTGCAGCCAGATTTACAGTGCTGATACAACATTTTGACTGGCACAATTGTTAAACATGTTCAGTATACAATTGCATTTCCCCCCTCTTTATCTGCATGGTAATATATTTGTCATTCTTTTACGGTACGATTAAGTGCAGGCAAGCCAAAGAAGATTTCATTATTTGGTTGATGCCGAGAGAAAGAGCTGGGGATTAAATACACTTCTTAATTCTCATCTTATGTTATAAATGCCCATAATTTCCTCAGTTAAGTAGTTGTATGTCTATTTTGGTATGAACTTGTCCTGTCGGCTGCCAAGCCTGCATTCTCACGATAAGTGAGTACATACCCTCAATTGGCGCTAAGTACATGCAGGACTAGACGCATCTTCTAAATCTTTAACTGATCCTGCAAATAGTGGCAAGCACAATCCTGATCCGACATCTACCAAATTATAATAGGTAAACATGAATTTTAAATGTACAAATAAAATATATCTTTGTGTGTCTTCATAATCAGGCATGTTTTTGAAAGAAAGAAAATCATGCAGGCGGAGTTGACCATGCTGCTCCATGGCCAATATACTTTCGAATCATGTCATGCACAATGTTATCTTGGAATCTGGCAGTGAAGTGATTATGGAACGGATTTCCTTGCTTGAGGACAAGCTTATCTGTCAAGCTACTCTTCACCAGGATTTAATATGATACGGTATAAACCGGTGTGGTCAGATATTATTTTTTGTTTAATCAAGGAATGCGGTAGCTCATGATTTCGCAACTCTTGGTACTAAAGCTTTGTGGTCTGGTTGTGTTGCATTTTGACCTGCACATGAGGGCCTCTTGATATTTCTTGTAAAGGATTGTTCTCTTGGTATTAAACATTGCTTTCCACTAAAAACTCAAGTTACTCCCATGATCCCTCCCCGCTGAAAAATAAAAGAAATTGGTGATACATATACTAGGGGTTTGAAAGTTTAACAAATGAATCACAATTTTTTACTTGTCAGCGGAACAATACTAAAGGCTAACATAACAAGGTTATTGCAATGCGGTGTTTCCCTTGCTGTTCATGGCAGGGTGCCCGTGGTCACAGATTAATCCGGGTTTTTGTGGCTGTGCAAAAAAGACAAATCCGGGTTTTTCAAAATGCCTTTGTACGCGATTCTTTTTTGTCTTTTTTCACAGGTCATAAAAAATGTCTTTTCTTCGCGAAACTTTTTGTACTAACATTAAATGTCATGATGTATATTCAAAATTTTATTTGGATTTTTTTGACATTTTAAAAAGTTTTAAAAATATTTTACATAACGGGTGCATTCGCACCCGTGACCCGAAACGGTGTGTCCTGCTATATCGCGCTATTAGCGAGACACTGTACACTGGTTTATTTAGCGAGACGAGTTTCAAAATGGTATAGCGTGCTATTAGCGGTGCTATAGCGGCTATTTTTTTTTCCATGGTTCAGATGCATTCTAATTAGAAACAATCATGAAAAATATTTGCATTAATTGTTTCTCACAATCTGCTCATTTGGTGGTTGAATTCCATAGGAAATATGGTCATCATTTACAACCCCCATATCTCACAATCGCACAACTTGTGGAGTATCGTACCAGTTCGGTGCTGTAGGTAGCTGACTCGTGAAAAGTTTAAGGGCACATTTGGTTTAAAGGAATTTCAAAGGATTTTTATTGGTTGGGAAATTTAGGATTTTTTCCTACATTGGCTGTCTAATTTGTAGGATTGAATATTATAAGAAATCAGCCTATAAGAATCTTATAGGGTAAACTTCATAGGAAAATAACATGAGTTTCAATTTCATCAAAAATTCCATCAACGTAATCAAATGAAATAGCTCTTCCCATATAGAATTTAATTAGACATGTCATTACAATCTTATAGATTTCCTACACTTAATCTATCCTATGAATCATAGGAGCCCTAAAAGTGCCTGGGCTCCATGGAGCCCATTTTTTTTAAAAAAAATCACAATCTTTGTTTTAAAGTTCTAAAAGATCCTAAACAAAAATCCTACATGTAGACAATGTCAAACTCCACCATCGTGCAGAAAACCAATACAAAAAATTGTGTATTCTAGGCTACATAAAAATAAAAAGATTGACAAAATTTCAAAATGGGCACTGTTGAACGCACCGAGATTCACACTTTTGTCATTTTTTCTCAGTCTAAAATATAAATTATCTCGTATCGTTTTGGTGCACACAACAATAATTTATAATCTACATCTAGAAATCTATGACCCTGTTTGTTTGGGCTTCTGCTTCTACTTTTGGGCTCTAGAAGCAGAAGCCCAAACAAACATGTCAAAAGGCTACACCGACGCCCACTAAATCAGTCCGGAGTATCTGGGTGCCAACGTCCTGTTTTCAGATACGAGACTATGTGGGAAACCCATGCTGATTTTAAACCAATGCTCGATCAGACTTGGACGGAGGGAGACTCGAGTCACTCGATGCAAGAGCTCCAAGCAAAACTTGCCTCCCTTTCGGAATCTTTATCTACATGGAACTCCTCCACCTTTGGCCATGTTCAAAAAGAAATCAGACAGCTCAAGCGAGAGCTGGAAAGGCAGGGGACTGCCCCCCCTCTGAGTTGGTCCATCCTATGAGGAGCTAAAAACGGCAGCAGGGCTGGTTGAACTACAGCACAGAGAGGAGCAAATGTGGCGCCAAAGATCGCGAGTTCAATGGCTGTCAGAGGGGGACAGGAATACGCATTTTTCCATCAAAGGGCAAGCCGGAGGAAGAAAAAAAAACAAAATCACTAAGCTGACCCACCCAGATGGAACGATTACCGAAGACGTGCAGGAGCTGCAGCAAATGTCTCGGGAATTTTACGACGACCTTTATAGGTCGGAAGGAACAAGTGGTATGGACGACGTTTTAGCTTCGGTGCCGGTGACGGTCACAGCTGAGATGAATGCAGCCCTAATCGCGCCTTTTAAAGAGCAGGAAGTGAAGACTGCTCTCTTCCAAATGTACCCCACAAAGGCCCCAGGCCCGGACGGTTTCCCAGCGCACTTCTTCCAGCGGCATTGGGACATTTGTGGGATGAGGTAACCCACTCAGTGTTATGAATTTTACGAGGGGAAGAAAGTCCAGAAGGTATCAACAAAACCTTCATCGTTCTCATACCTAAAGTGGCTCAACCGGAGGAGCTAGGCAAGTTTCGCCCCATTAGTTTATGCAATGTGATCTATAAAATTGCCTCCAAGGTTCTTGCCAACAGGTTAAAAATTATCCTCCCGGAGATCATCTCGGAGGAGCAATCAGCCTTTGTCCCGGGTAGACTCATCATGGATAACATCATCACGGCATATGAGTGCTTGCATTTCATGAAGAGGAACGGGGCTAAGAAGCACCGACATTGTGCTTTGAAATTGGACATGCGGAAGGCTTATGATTGAGTGGAATGGAATTAATTACAAGCAATTATGCTCCGCATGGGTTTTCATGACCGATGGGTACAGCTAATCATGAGGATGATATCATCAGTATCCTTCTCGGTCTTATTCAACGGGACACTGTTGGAGGAGTTTCGCCCCTCGAGAGGTATTCGACAAGGTGATCCTATATCCCCATATTTGTTTCTGATAGCAGCAGAGGGCCTTTCAGGCCTCCTAAAAAAGAGTCGTCAGTCATCACATCTTACAGGAGTTCAGGTGGCACCGTCTGCCCCAGCAGTCAACCACCTACTCTTTGCGGATGACAGCCTGTTGTTCGTCAAAGCAAGTGAAGAGGGAGCGAGAGATGTAACAGCACTACTTGACAAGTATTGTGCTGCATCGGGTCAGAGAGTAAATCTTGACAAGTCCTCGGTGTTTTTCAGTAAGGGATGCCCAGAGAGTGTCAGACAAGCGGTTAAGGATACACTTCATGTGCCAAATGAAACGTTGAATGAAAAGTATCTTGGCATGCCATCAGATATTGGATGTTCCTTGAATGGGGCGTTCAAGTATTTACGTGACAGAGTCTGGAAACGAGTCCAAAGCTGGATGGAGCAATTGCTCTCAGCCGAAGGAAAAGATGTATAGATCAAGTCTGTAGCTCAGGCTATTCCGACTTTTTCAATGTCCTGCTTTAAGCTCCCCAAAGGTCTTTGCAAGCATATTAACTCTCTAATCCGAAACTTCTGGTGGGGCAGTAAGAGAGGAAAAAGGCGGACACACTGGGTCTCCTGGGAGGTAATGTGCTCACCATAAGCTGATGGAGGTTTAGGGTTCAGAGATATCGAGCTCTTTAACCTAGCTTTACTTGCATGACAGGCTTGGCGCCTGTTGCAGCACCCTGAATCGTTAAGTGCAAGGATTCTTAAGGCGGTATATTTCCCCAATAATGATCTTCTTGATGCTCAGCTCGGCACCCATCCTTCTCAAGTCTGGAGAGCTTGTCTGAAGGGAAAGAGACAATGAAGCAAGGCCTAATAAGGCGGATTGGTTCAGGAGACACCACTCATGCGTGGAATCAAAATTGGATACCTAGAGATCATATGCTCCGGCCGGTAGCATGTATCAAAGATGATGCTCGTGAAATGGTGAGTGCTTTCATCAATCCAGACTCGGTGACATGGAATGTTGGGGCACTGAACAATTATTTCCTCCCCATGCATGTGGAAAATATTTGCAAGATCCCTCTTAGCACAAGAAGGCAAGTTGAAAGTTGGCGTGGCATTACGATCGATCGAGAATTCTCTCCGTTCGTTCTGTATATCGTATGCTAGTCCGACAAAGGAAAAGGAGGGAGGATTGGATTGAGCATCGGCCAACTTCTTCTAATACGGCTGGTGAGGAGAAGTAGTGGACCAAGCTTTGGAAGACGCAGGTTCCCTCCAAACTGCGGGTGTTCCTATGGAAATTAGCTCACCAGTCCCTTCCTACAGGAGATGTCAGATACCATCGTAATATGATGGAATCAAGCAGCTGTTCTATTTGCGGAGCTGAAGATTCTTGGCGGCACTCCTTGATCACATGCAACATCTCCCAATGCGTCTGGGCATTGGTGAATGAGGATATTACTCAGCATATGCGGTTAACGGCGGAACCATCAGCTAAACAATGGTTATTCTTGATGATGGAGTCGCTTAACCACTCTGAGTTCATTGAAATGATCGTCACGCTGTGGGCAATTTGGTATGCTCAGAGACGATTGCTTCATGATGGCGAACAACAGAGTCCACTCTCTACCTACCTGTTTGTCCGAAGATTCCTTGACGATTTGGCCCTGGCTCCTAAACCTGCTAATCCGCAGCCAAGGCAGTATTCAAGTCTTGCAGAACCAAGGTGGCTCTCCCCACTGCCAGGCAGTTTCAAAACCAACGTCGATGCTGCAACGTCAAAGACGGGCGAGGGAGGGGCGATCTCAGCTGTCTGCCGCAATGAGGCGGGGCAGTACATGGGTGCTTCAACCCTAACAGTGACAGGCGGTCTAAACCCAGCAGCGCTAGAGGCACTTGCGTGCCGCGAAGCTCTGGCGTTAGCGCAAGATCTTGATGTCAAAAGAGTATGCATTGCGTCTGACTGTCTGGATGTGATCAACAACTTAAAGCGGCCGTATGCGGGTGAGTATGGCATGGTCATCTCGGAAATCTTGGCAACGGCGTCTCACTTTGAGTTGTGTGAGTTTAGGCAGGAAAGAAGGAGCTCCAATGGTGAAGCTCATCGTCTAGCCCGTAGTAGTGTTAGAGAAGGAAGGGCGCCGTCTATGGCTTCTCAATCCTCATGCTGGTTTATGTATTCCTATGAACTTACAAGTTAATCAATAAAGGGTGGCCGGATTCTCAAAAAAAAAAATTGGGTGACAAAACAGAAACAAGCAACAGAAAAGGAAACAGAGGATTTGCTCCGGACTAATCGAGACTCATACCTTGCCTTTTCGTCTCCCTCCAAGCATGTTCCCCATGCTACAGTAAAACCCTTGGTCGCGGAAGACGCGGAAGCGGCGGCGGTCGATGCAATGGCGAACTTTCCTGTCAATCCCCTGGCGTTCCTCCCCGATGGCATGACGATTGACCAGGGATCGGCTGATCGGAAGGCAAGGACGATGCTCGTGGTTCCTCCAATCCCGCCGCTGCACAATGACAAAGTGGTAATCGCTGAAACTAATCGCTTTGTCCCGATTCAGTTAAGGGAGCAGATGAGAGATGATGTTAGAGAATTTCTGTTTGAATCTGGCCATGTTGTTATTGATTGGGATGATCATCCTTTTGGGCTCGGTATCTTTAAACTTGCTGATACTCTCTCGACCGATACTGTCATTGGTGTTACCTATGAGGTAGATGAGATTACTACCGTCACATTTGTTAGGCACGATCAGGCAAAGAACATGAGACTGACGACTTTCGGTCGCGAGACCTGGATCCTATTTCTTGGTTTTCCTCTCGACTATCAGACCAGCTTTTACATCAATAGAGCAGTTGAGAACTTTGGTTTGTTGTCTGTGTGGCATCAACCGAGGGGAAACATGAAGTCTGTCCTAGCTAAAGTGTGGATCGTTCACCCCAAATTTGTTCCCAAAAGTCTGGTCGTTACTCAGTTGGGTGGCGCTAGACAGAGCTGGTCTGTACCAGTTTATATGCTTAGAAGTTCAGATTGGAATGCTCACGTTCATGTTGTACCTCCTCCTCCTGAAGATCCTGAGCCAGAGGATGGAAATCCACACCCTATGTATGATCCGGATATCACAGCTCAACAAATGTATCAAAACCAGCTTGCAGGTTGGCTGCAACAGAATATGGCGCATAATGCACAATTTAACAATCATGGGCACAATCACAACCAGCAAGTGCCCATGCAGCACCACCAGAATCTGATTCAGATGCCTCCTCCTGTTGTTGAAGCTCCTACGGGTATGTTGGTGGATCCTCATCTGATCAATTTCACTGCAATTCTTGGTGAGCAAGGTGTAGCTCTACATGTGGGCATGCCTCCCCCAGCTTCAAACTTGGCCGATAGCCCCATGCATGCTTGGACTGATTCTATAAGCAGACCAGAAAATGAACCTGAGGAAGTGGTAGTGCAGGCTGTCCTTCTGAATGATGAATCCTCTATTACTGGAAACATGCAGGCTCTGAGAGAGTATGGTATGAATAAGATGTATCAGAAATCGTATACCGCATAACAGGTTGATAGTCTGCATTATGTGCAAGCTCTAGCCCTAGGATTGATGCCATTTGAGAATGGTACTTTGGCTCAGATCTCCCTGGTAAAGGCATGCTTCCGCAATGCTGTGCTCCCTAGGCCCTTCAAGCTGCAGATGAATCATACTCAGAAGTTCTCCTTTGTTTCGGTGTTGACAGGTAAAAGAACTGCTCCAGCAATGTGTTTCTTCTCTCAGCCACTTAAGAAGGTCGCTAAGCTAACTATTCTGGATGAAGCTGCACCTCTTAGAGCATCTCCACCGGGGGCCTCCAAATTCGTGTCCGGCACCCCCCAATTGAGGCCCAATTGGGGGGTGCCGGACATGTGTCCGGTCAATTGGGGGAAGCCAAAAAGAATATTGAATTCAAACGAATTTAAAGGAATTTCAAATTTCATTCATATTCGGTGCAAATTACAAAATATTTGAACGAAACTTCAAAAACCTAAACCCTAACCGCCGCCTAGCCTACTCTCTGTCCCACCATGAGTCGTCGTCGCTGTCGTCCTCGATCTTCACCACCGTGGCGGAGGAGGCAGCACGGCTGGTGGAGGCTCCGTCGTGGTGCGGCGCGCGGCTGGAGGAGGCACCGTCGCCCGGCGCACGGCTGGTGGAGGGACCGTCGGAGGAGGAGGAGGCTGACATCGCCAGGGTCGCCATGAGGCCCGACGAGTCGTGCTCGATGTCGACCACCGACTCGGAGAGCGCCGCTAGCAAGCCCAGGCTGTCGCCGTCATGCTCGTTCCACATCTCGGACGGCACGTCGTACCCCGCCGAGATGACCTCCACCGGCATTGCCTCCGCCCTGGGGCGACGGAGGAAGAGGCGCCCGCGCGGGCGTGGTGGCGAACGCGCTGGCTGGCGGCGTTCGCGGAAGGTGATGCCGCCTCCACCACGCGGCGGTACGCGGCGCAGTGGAGGGACGCGCGGCACCAGAGACAGGAGGCGGAAGGGGACAGCGCTGCCCGTGGCAGCGTGTCGGCGCGCGGCTTCGATCGCGGAGGCAACCGTGTGGCCGGTTACCCCCCACCAGTCTTTGCGGCCGCCGGTGTTGTATCGCGTCTTGCGCGATCTGGGGACATCGTTGGAGGCGATGACCGCCTCCCACTCGCGCTCGAAGCGCTCCATCCAACAGCCCCAGTTGGCCTGGCCATCGTCGTTCTCGGGGAGGCGCCGCTCGGCCGGTGTCATCCAGCTCCGCTGGCGAGTGAGGAATCGCGCCATCAGCTCAGCCGTCTCGGGCAGCGGTGGCACGGGAAGGCCACCGGCTGAGATGGCCCACTGCTTGGGCAAGCGGCAGTCCGGAGGGGCGAGGAGCCCGTACCGGTGCAGCTCTCAGGCGTTGTCGCTCAGGACCGTGCGCCCACTGTACGCCATGGCTAGGAGATTGAGGGCAAGGGGATTGAGGGCGAGGAGAGTGGAGGGGAGAGAGAGTGGAGGCGAGAGAGAGGACGGGGTGTGATGTGGTAGATTTTAGTGGGATGTCGTGTTCGATCTCAGGGAATAAACTACAAATAGGAGTTCCTAAATCACATCTAGATCAAATAAGTGGATTGATTTTAACAGAGAAAAGTATATGCTTTTAGGGTTTTTGGGTTTATGCAGATTGACAAAACAAGAACATAAACAGTAGCAAAGGAGATTCAGAGATGGAAATCACAAGTAAACATGGACAACAAACATCACTAGTGGGACAAACAACAAGTACTCAACATGTACTGAACATAAACAACATCACAAGGTGGATCACTGAACAAGTTGACAACCAAATGAAAAGGACTGAAATTTAGCACTGGATGATAAACAGTAGACATATTTCAAACATAGAATTCGAGCAGAACAGAGGCAGGGGACTAGATGTTTCTTCCATGGGCTTGATGGAGAGCTAGTTCTTGGCTGTTCTTGGGTGTTGTTGAAGATCACAGCAGCAGGGGTACAGAGGAAGAACTTGGAGGATCTGTAACATCCCAAATTTTGGAACTAAGAAAAAATTAGTTTTACAAGACCCAAAATTCAGAACCAACAATTTTTTTTTGAAATGTTTCACTAATGGTTGTGGATTCCTTCCCATTGCTATGTTTGACATTGTGTGACTTGATGTTGAAGTTGTTTGACCACTAAATTCAAACCTAAGAACTTAACTGAGATAAAAATATATTTAACATGGGTGATCATGTTATGACAAGAAAATATTCCATATATCCTTTCCATTCTTATTTTTGGGCAAAATTCCATTTCAATGATATTGGGTTTAGCAACAACCAAAACTAGTACCCAGTATTTGAGAAAGTAAAAGTATTTCCAAATTCAAGTCTTTCTAAAACTATGGAGATCTATATACTATCTCCAACCTTGATATCTCTCTTGTATTTGTAGCTCTTATTTTAAACTCATACCGTCCTTCTCTTCGAAAATAATACAAGTGGGGAATATATCATCCCATATATTTTCGTTAGTGAAACCTTTTGACATATCAAATTATTGGCTGAGCATCCTTAACAACATCTTGTCATGGTTAGGTGTGATCACTCTATCGCATAAATATATTGAAGGTTTTGAAATTGGTTGCTTACCTTATGTTTGTGGTTTGACTTGTGTTGACTGGTATGTGTGGCTGCTCCTTTTTGTGTATGTGACTTGTTTGTCTTGAATGCATCATCCTTGTGATTGTTGTGATCTTGATCTTGTTGTGTTGTTACTTGTGTGTATAATTAATCAAGTGTGCTAGAGTAGTAAAATAAAAACACACTTGACAACAAATTTGGAATGTGACTTAAATAAAGCAAAACTCCTAAAAATTATTCAACAAATGGAAATTAAGATCACGAGTTAAAGAAATGATCTAAATAAATTATTTTCCCTACCTAACTATCTATTTCCTTCAAACAAATATTTTCTCTATGAAAATAAAAATTATTTGAAGTTAATATATTTGTCAAGGAATTTCCAAGGGTTCAAAAATAATATTTTGAACTTGCTTTAAAATTTCTAAAGGATTATAAATTTGTTTTTAGGAAAAATGCCATATTTAAACCCTATGAACAAAAGTTGTTCAAAACATTTTATTTTGACACCCCAATTTTTGTGGAGCTTCTACATGTTATGGGGAGGCTACCTGATTTTTCTCATAATTTTCTAAAATGTTTTGATGCCTCAATTAAATCCCTAGAAGTTACTGGAAATAAAAGAAATAGAGGAAAAAGCAGGCAGGGGGTTTTCTGTAAAAACATCATCTTCTCTGTAGCTCACTGTGGCGGACATGGCGCCAGTGCCGCGCCGTCGTGCCATCGTGGCCGCGCCGTTCGCGCGACTACGAGGAGGATAAGGAGGCCCCCTAGGCTCTCCTCTGCTCTCTCACCCCTCCCTCACTCACTTGCTCCCCTCTCCCTCTCCTCTTATTTTCCTCCCGAGCCGGAGACCTAGCCGCCATGGCCGTCGCTGCCGCCGTCGATTGAGCGCGCCTAGAACAAATCGAAGCGCACCACCGCCTCCGCCTCGTCGTCCTCTTCGTCCTCGTCTAAGGAAACGAGCCTAGGCGTCGCCGTCAGGGAGATCGATGCCGTCTTCTTCATCTCCGGCCGCTGCACGTCGAGCAAGCTCTCCACCATCTCCGACTTCCTTCGTCACCGCCGTGAGCACGTACGCTTCTGGGGTGAGCACACCGTCCTGTGGGACATCTTTTCCCTCCCCTCTCGCCGTATTTCTTCTGCTCCGCCGTAGCCCGTAGCTCACCGCCGCACGGCCTCGTCGCCGGAGCTTTTGTCGGCGACCATTTGGTCCATAGCGCCGCCACTAGGTATCCCGTACTTGTGCGTGTCGAATGCGAGCGTTAGTAGGTCCCCGCGTGTCGTAGAATGTCGCATCCGTGCACCTCGCCGCCGGTGGTCACAGCGGCCGCGCGCGTCGTCGCCGTGCACGGTCACCACCTTATATTGGTGCGCACCCGTATACTAACACAAGCGCGAGCCAGCCCAGTGGCTAGCACACGCGCGCACGCCCGCGAGACGCGAGTTTGAATCCCGCACGGCGCACTGCCCTTTTTCCATTTTAATTCACGCTGACATCCGGGGCCCACTCGTCAGTGGCCCAGCGCCCGCCTGCGCCACGTCAGCGCCAGCATGGCCGAAGGCCCCACTGGTCAGTGACTGTGGGTAGCCCGCGGCTGAGTAGAAAATGTTTCGGGCATTTCTCTGTAAATATTTAAAACTGACAGAAATTTGATTAAACTTATAAAAATCATAACTTTTTGAATACTTGTCCAAAAACTACAAACAAGATATCAAAATGTTCAGAAAAATAAAGCCTGTCTTTTGGTGTAATTCACCTATCCAAATAAATTAGTTTATTTGCTGTTTTATTAAAATAATGAAAGTGGCAGAATAGAAAACAGATTTGGAAAATTCATAACATTAAAAATAATGATCCAAAAATTAAGTTTGACCTATCAAAATGTTCATCAAGTGATAACCTTTATGTTCCACCTTGTTTCCAAACATGGTTAATTATTTTGTAATGTTGTTTAAAATAAATTAACAAAAGGGCAGATTGAAAAAGGATTTTATAAATTAATCTGTAA
Source organism: Poa pratensis (assembly GCA_947311845.1). NCBI lineage: Eukaryota > Viridiplantae > Streptophyta > Magnoliopsida > Poales > Poaceae > Poa > Poa pratensis. The sequence continues at coordinate 3,300,481 of CAMZMU010000057.1, forward strand.
TGATTTTTCGAGCAAATCCAATTTTGCTAGGTTCCTAGTGTTTCACTTTATCGTATCCTAGCTTGGTGTAATATTTTGACTTACAGAAAATATATAGTGACTTAACTTTTGTCTGAAGTATTTCCTGTTTAGGGAAAAATGTTTGTTAGGTACCTTGAATAGAGGATGTCTTGGTGCTCTGTGTTTTTAGATTATGTTTGGTGTTATACTACTGATTAGTATAATGCCCTTGTAAGTGTAGATCTTAGCTTGTTGCTCGAACGAATATTTTGATGCTTGTGGTTTGTTACTTGTTTGTGTACCACTTGTGGTTTGGTTTGCTTATTGATTGTTGTGTTATTTTCATGTTTGCGACGCTAAATATAAACGCTACCGGAGTGGTCTTTGGAAAAGATTTATTGAAGAAGAATCGGAGTTTATTTCTCTGATCAGTGAGGGAAAGTCCAGGGACATTATGCTGAAATCAGGCAAGCTACTTCTCTGAGCTTGCATCTATATACATCTATTTTGGTTCACATGTTTTACCTATAAAGAGTATATGTGATTTATGTGGTGTTTGCCACTAAAGCTATGATTTTGAAAACCTTTTTTCCAAAATACAAGTATATTATTTTGACACCCTATATGGAGGTATTAGATGGAAATTCTTTTTCAAACTATAGGATGGGAAAAATATTGTTTACTCAAAACTCCTTTGAAAATACTTGTATGGTTATGGAATGCCGAGATGTCGGTGTGGAAGTGAAGAAATGGAGTATGGTGATGTTTATGAAAAATGCACATTGTGTCTTTGTACTATGACGACCAGCCGATAACCTGTGCGACCACATTTACCCACATATGGGCAAGGGCATAGTCATATAATTTGCTCATATTAGTATGGGATGCCTCAACAACGGAGATGACTCTGTTCCATGAGGGGATGGTTTGGTGACCTACCCCTGACCTGGGTCCTCTTAAGAGAAGTCTACCGGAGGCCGGTATGAGAGTATTGGAGAAAGAGGATTGAAGACGCCACCTTTGGTCCCCGGGCAGAACTATGAGTCCTCACACTTAGATTCCGACAGGCTGGGTTAAGTGCTGATGGAAAGTGTCATAGCGGCAGGGTCCTATACTAGCTTGAGCAAAGGACAGGCTATGGTCGGTGACTCAACTTCGCATACACCTTGTATGGCGGGACGTGGCTGACACGATGAGTTGCCGGATGGATGTGGGGAAAGCGTGCTACCTCTGCAGAGGGTAAAACTATTCGAATAGCCGAGTCCTCGGATATGGACAGTTGGGAGGTTGTCCTCTAACCATGTGTAAGTTTTGGAAAAGTTTTGAGATTTGAAAAGAAAATGGAGATGTTTTATATATGCAACTATACCGACGGGCTGGTATGAGGTTGCTGGAAAAGAGGAAGACCATGCAGGGCTATGGTCGAGAAGTGCAAAGTTTTGTGTTTCGAAAGTGGAAAATGTTTTATGCAACTATACCGAAGGGCTGGTATAAGGTGGTTGGTAAAATGATTTGACCATGAAGGGCTATGGTCGGAAAAGGAGGAGTTTTGGAGAAATAAACAAATGGTCATTTTCTGGGAAAATGTTTATAAAAGAAACTTCTTACCTTTTTCAACAAAGATGTATTTTCGGGATAAAGTTTTAAAAGAGACTTCTTACAAAAACAGATTTATGGGAAAAAGTTCTAAAAGCCTTCTTTTCTTTTTCAACAAAGGTATAGAGATGTTTTTGTGAAAATACAAGGCTTATGAAAAGTTATAAAATTCTTCTTTCCTTTTCAATTAAAGTTATAGAGATTTCAAATAAAGTTTTATTAAACAAAGGTCTATCCTTCTCTTTTTCGATAAGGATATAGAGTTTTCAAAGCAAACAAAGTTTTATTTAAACAATAAAAAGAGTAGTGCATGCTCATTCCGGGGGTAGTTTGCGAGTACAATCAAATGTACTCATATTGGTTTCGTCCCTGGCTATTGTCTTAGCTAGATTTTGAAGATGAGCAGTTCGGAGAAGAAGATGTCAATGACGTCAGTGCGAACTAGGGCGCTTCCCAGTCAGTTGCCTATAGGGTTATGACAAATGACTTGGGCTCCACGTTGTTTGGTGATTTCCGCTGCAAGTACCTGTTGAAGCTTATGGCTTCCATCAAGTAAGTAAATTCATTCGGTATTTATGGATGTTCTTTTGATACCTGTTTGATTGTGCTCAGCGACACACTGATCATGTGATCACTGATGTTGTAGGCACAAGGGTATTTCGGACAGCTAGTCCGGGGTCCCAACAGTAGCAGAGGAGGTAGAGGAAGGAGTTGCAGTTCTCTTGATCTTCAGTCCTAGGTTCAGTCACCACTCTTCATGGTGATGGAGAGCTCGAGCCATGTTCTTCTTCTTCTTGCTGTTCTTGATGTTCTTGATGGTGGAAAAGGTGTTGTGTTGGCTGATGAAAGGTGGAGAGGGAGGTGTTGCGGATGGATGTGTCCAGGAGGTGGTCTTGGTGCTTTATACCCCTTTTTGCCCTTTTGGTGATGTGATCTTGGTGGTGGTTGAGAGGGAACCTTCCCCCTCTCCTCCACAGCTCAGGGTGCACATGGGATGTTCCCACCTTTTTGCCTTTTCTGCCTTTTAGTCCTTTGCTTCCTTTCTTCTTCAACAAGATGGTCCAGCTTACTTCACTGTCCTTTATACTTTTAGTCCTTTGCTTGATGATCAAATGTAGATGTTTAAAGTGCCTTTTCGCACTGTTCTGCAAATTGACAGTAAAACAAGATGAAATGCTCATTTTGGACAGAAAGTGCTTTTAAACCATGTTTTAGCTATGCAATTGAGGGTATAAAGTGATGTTGATGACTAAAATAGGGGCTGCAAATCATATAAATATCATGCAGATCAAACCCCCAGACTTAAATCTTTGCTTGTCCTCAAGTAAAGGAAATAGAACTCTGAAACCGACAATATCTGAAGCTGAACAGTAACAGTTCTAGAGCATATAAAGATGCATTCAGTTATAATTCGTTGCTTGATTTCTAATTTCTGAATACGCTAGATAGCTGCAGAAGGTAAATTCAGTAAGACTTTCAAGTGTTTATAGATTTAAAAGGCATTGAATTCAGAGGATGCTCAGTTCAAATTCAGAGTTAAAATTGACAAGATCCAAATGAAACCTAAATGCAGAGATATGCATGCAAGGTCACTGCTTCACATGCCACCGATCCCAAGACCATGGCATGCTAATGCTAATGCAAGAATTAGTATGCAAAGGCTTTGGTTAATTACTGTTAGTGCTTCACATACTACAGATCCCGAGATCATAGTATGCTAACGCAGGCACAAACTGTTGCAGTTTCAGAGACTTGATTGGCTATTTTGAAATGGCAAACCTCTTAGTGCTTCACAAGTCACCGATCCCATGATCATGACAAGCTAATGCGAGGTGATAAAGTATCAAGCTCAAAACTTTTGGATGGAAACTGATTTTTGCCATGTTAAGGGTTAGGGCTTCACACACCACCGATCCCAGGATCATAGTGTGCTAATGCTTACAATGTTAGTTAAAAGAAGGCTACAAAAGGATCATGTATTTCAACTTCTGACACAAACTGGAGCATCTTAGAAATTCAGATATCTTTTAGACAGAGAAACAAAAGAAATTCCAACTGAGGCTAAATTCTGCAGGTTTACTAGCATATCTCATAAACAAAACCAGAGCAAGATTTATAGCTGCATGAAAATTTATATAAGATAGATCATGCACTGATCAGATTTCAGGGATTGCATAAATTTCTTTTCAATTACTCAGACATTTACAAGCATGTTTTTATCCTGACAGATGATTTGAATGAGCATGAATATTCAGTAAGTTCACAAGTAGATTTTGGAAGATGAAACGTTTTCACCTGATGGTACTGTAGTAAATCAGGATATGCTCTGCTTCATCAACCAGACTGCTCTGCTTTGCTCTTCTCATAATTTATTGACCTGAAACATAAAAATAAAAAGGAAAAAAGGGAAAATAACATTATTAGTCTCAGGTTGCCTCCTGAGCAGCGCTTATTTAAGGTCTTTAGCTTTACCCTTGCTTCTTTTCAGGCTGGAGGAGTAGCTAGCTCAGCCTCTCCTTCTTCAGTGTCAGATTCCATTTCCTCAGTGATCATAGAATCTCCTGGCAAATACTTCTTGAGCGTCTGACCATTTACTGTAAATCTGCCTTGAGATTGACTTTGTATTTCCACAGCTCCACTACTGAGCACTTTTTTCACAATGCAAGGACCATACCATCTTGACTTGAACTTCCCTGGGAAAAGGTGGAATCGAGAGTCATACACAAGCACCCTCTCACCAGGCTGAAATTCTCTCCTGGGAATGTGTCTGTCGTGGACCTTCTTTGTTTTCTCCTTGTAGATTCTTGAGCTTTCATAAGCATCTTGTCTTAGCTCATCAAGCTCACACAGCTGTAGTTTTCTGTGCTTTCCAGCTAATTTCAAGTCAAGGTTGAGTTTTCTAATTGCCCAATCTGCCTTGTGTTCAAGTTCCACTGGCAAATGGCAGACCTTACCATAAACAAGCCTGGAAGGAGACATTCCAATTGGTGTTTTAAAGGCTGTTCTGTATGCCCACATTGCCTCTGGCAATTTAGTTGACCAATCTGATCTTGTGCTTGAAACAACTTTCTCCAGAATGTGTTTAATTTCTCTGTTTGACAGCTCAACCTGTCCATTTGCCTGAGGATGATATGGAGTTGTCACTCTGTGACTGTGAACTCCATACTTGGAAAATAGGTTTTCAAGCTGAGCATTATTGAAATGCTTTCCTCCATCACTGATTACAATCCTTGGAATTCCAAATCTTGGGAAAATTACTTGCTTGAAAAGCTTGCAGACTGATCTTGTATCTGCATTAACTGTTGGAATTGCTTCAACCCACTTGGAGACATAATCAACTGCCACTAAAATGTGCTTGTAGCCATTTGAAGGAGGCAGAGGTCCTACATAGTCAACTCCCCAAACATCAAACAGTTCAACTTCCAAAATTCCTTTCTGTGGCATTTCATGTCTCTTGCCTATTTTTCCACTTCTCTGACAAGGATCACATCTTTTAACATAGTTGTATATGTCTTTGAACATGGTTGGCCAATAGAAACCAACTTGCAAAACATTTGCTTGGGTTTTTGAATTGCCTGCATGACCACCATAAGGAGATGAATGGCAGTGATAAATTACTTCAGGAACTTCTGAATCAGCAACACATTTTCTGATGATACCATCCATGCAATGCTTGTAAAGATGTGGTTCATCCCAGTAGAAGTGCTTGGCATCATTTTTGAATTTCTTTTTCTGCTGGTAAGTCATATCAGGTGGATCAATGCCACATGCCAAATAGTTCACCAAATCTGCATACCATGGAGACTGCTTTTCTGACTGTGTTATCTGCATCAACTGTTCTCCAGGCAAATTGTCATCAATCTTGTTGCTGTCTGAATTGTGCTTAATAATTCTTGACAAGTGGTCAGCAACCAAGTTCTCTGAACCTGATTTATCCTTGATCTGAACATCAAATTCTTGGAGAAAAAGGATCCATCTGATCAACCTTGGTTTGGCATCCTTCTTATTCATCAAGTGCTTAATTGCTGCATGGTCTGTGTACATGGTGGCTCTAAGTTGACGAGGGAATATCTCCCCGGCAACAGTGCTAGAAACAATGCTTGTACGTCACACGTCAGTTGGGAACCCCAAGAGGAAGGTATGATGAGTGCAGCATCAAGTTTTCCCTCGGTATGAAACCAAGGTTTAATCGAACCAGTAGGAAAACGAGGTTGCTTCGACGGTGTTGGTGAAGGAGTGTAGTGCGGCGCAACACCAGGGATTCCGGTGCCAACGTGGAACCTGCACAACACAATCAAATTACTTTGCCCCAACTTAACAGTGAGGTTGTCAATCTCACCGGCTTGCTGAAAACAAAGGGTTAAACGTATCGTATGGAAAATGATGTTTGTTTGCATAAAACAGTAGAGAACAATGATTGCAGTAGATTGTATTTCAGATGTAAAAGAATGGACCGGGGTCCACAGTTCACTAGTGGTGTCTCTCCAATAAGATAACTAACATGCTGGGTAAACAAATTATAGCTGGTCAATTGACAATTGATAAGTGCATATAACATGCATGTGTGAGCTGTGGTGTCTACTATGAGATTCATTTGGGCATTACGACAAAGTACATAGACCGCTATCCAGCATGCATCTATGCCTAAATAGTCCACTTTCCGGTTAACATCCGTACCCCTTCCAGTATTAAGTTGCAAGCAACAGACAATTGCATTAAGTAATGTGCGTAATGTAAACAATACATTCATCCTTGAATAAAGCATTGCTGTTTTACCCCTAGTGGCAACAACACATCTACAACCTTAGAACTTGCTGTCACTATCCCAGGTTAAATAGAGGTTGAACCCAACTATCATGCATAAATACCCCCTCTTGGAGTTACAAGTATTCACTTGGCCAAGGCTTCAACAAGTAACGGAGAGCATGCAAGATCACAAATGACATAGACATGATAATATAATATTCAGCTCCACATAGGTATCAATATAAGTCAGATCCCAGCAAACACAACATGTAGCATTACAATAAGATGATCTTGATCATGATAGGCAGCTCACAAGATCTAAACATGATGGCACAAGTGGAGAAGACAACCATCTAGCTACTGCTATGGACCCATAGTCCAAGGATGAACTACTCACGCATCACTCCGGAGGCGGGCATGGCGATGTAGAGCCCTCCGGTGATGATTCCCCTCTCCGGCAGGGTGCCGGGAAAAGTTTCAGAACCCCCCGAGTTAGGGTTGACGACGGCGGCGGCAGCGAATATGTTCTGGATGAAAGGCTCGGTGTTTTAGGGTTTTCACATCTCGGGGAATAAATAGGCGAAGGGGCGATGTCGGCGGACCCCCGAGGGGCCCAAACCACAGGCAGGCGCGGCTGGGCCCACTGCCGCGCCGCCAGGTGGTTTGGCCACCTCCTGGCTCTTCTTCGTCTCTCCTTCGGACTCCGTGTACGTGCTGGAAAAATAGGGACTTGGCCTTTTGTTTCGTGCAATTCCGAGAATATTTCCAGAAGTAACTTTCTGAAACCAAAAACAGCAGAAAACAGGGAACTGGCACTGTGGCATCTTGTTAATAGGTTAGTCCCAGAAAATGCATAAAAGTGATATGAAGTGTATATAAAACATGTAGCAAATGGTATAATATAAGCATGGAAGAGCAGAAATTATGGATACGTTGGAGACGTATCAAGCATCCCCAAGCTTAGTTCTAATTAATTGGGGCTGGGCACCCCGTTGCCAGCTCTTTTTGCAAATTATTGGATAAGCGGATGTATATGCCACTAGTCCATTGGTGAAAGTCTGTCAGAAGTAAATGACAAGATTGAAAGATAAAACACCACATACTTCCTCATGAGCTATAAAACATTGACACAAATAAGGAGTAATAAAGTTTTGAATAGTTTAAAGGTAGCACATGAAATATTTACTTGGAATGGCAGGAAATACCACATAGTAGGTAGGTATGGTGGACACAAATGGCATGGGTTTTGGCTCAAGTTTTGGATGCACGAGAAGCATTCCCTCTCAGTACAGAGTTTAGGCTAGCAAGGTTGTTTGAAGCAAACACAAGTATAAACCGGTACAGCAAGAATCACATAAAAACATATTGCAAGTATTATAAGACTCTACACTGTCTTCCTTGTTGCTCAAACATTTTACCAGAAAATATCTAGACCTTAGAGAGAACAAATATGCATCCCAAGTCTCAACAAGCTCTACGGTAGTTCTCCACTACTAGGCTTTAACTACATGATGCAAGAGCTTAAACACATGATGCAAGAGCTTAAACATGATCTACTTGAGAGCTCAAAACAATTGCAAAGCATCAAATCGAAACAAGACAATGATCTACAAGAATGCATATGTCTTTTCCAATACCAACTACTACATGTAGCATTTTCTTTCTTCCAAACAAACACCAATAATTTATTTAAACATAAACTCTCCAAATGATAATATAATGCAGCAAGAGAGTATTTATAAACAAGTGCTAACAGCTCGAAGAGATGCATGAAAAACAGGAGCTAAAAGCACTGCAGTAGCTAGTTAAGAATACTCAACAAATATAAGTGAAGAACATGAGTATTCACATGAAAAAGCGGAGCGTGTCTCTCTCCCACACAAGGATTGCTAGGATCCGAATTTATTCAAACAAAAACAAAAATAAAAACACACAGACGCTCCAAGTAAAGCGCATAAGATGTGAAAGAATTAAAATATAGTTTCACTAGAGATGACCTGATAAGTTTGTTGATGAAGAAGGGGATGCCTTGGGCATCCCCAAGCTTAGACGCTTGAGTCTCTCTGAATATGGTTGGGATGAACCACGGGGGCATCCCCAAGCTTAGGCTTTTCACTCTTCTTGATCACATAATATCACCCTTCTCGCTTGATCCTTGAAAACTTCCTTCACACCAAACTCAAGACAGTTCTCATTAGAGGGTTAGTGCATAATCAAAAATTCTCATATTCTGTAATGATACAATCAATCCCAAAGCTTCTGGACATTAGCTACAGCCACCAATGCTTTGTGGAGCAAAGAAATCCACACAAACACAGTAAAAGAGCGAATGCAAAACAAAAGGCAGAATCTGTCAAAAACAGAACAGTCTGGAATGACGAATTTTTTCGAGGCACTTAAGTTGCTCAGATGGATCTGGCCTAAAATAATGAAAGTTGCGTACATATCTCAGGAATATGCGTGATTTTTCTCAGAATTTTTTGAATTTTCTACAGGGAGATAAGCTCAAATCCGTGACAGCTAAAAATCTGTCACTGCGCAGAAATCCAAATCTTGCATCAACTTTCAATATAGAACTTTACTTGGCACAACATTGCGATAAAATAAAGATACAAAGGAGTTGCTACAGAAGTAACAAAACTCCTTGACTCAAAGAAAACAAAAATAACAGCAAATAAAAACGATGGGTTGTCTCCCATAAGCGCTTTTCTTTAACGCCTTTCAGCTAGGCGCAGAAAGTGAAAATCAAGTGTTGTCAAGAGAAGAAGCATCAACATCATAACTTGCTCTAACAATAGAGTCAAAAGGTAACTTCATTCTCTTCCTAGGGAAGTGTTCCATACCTTTCTTGAGAGGAAATTGGTACCTTATATTACCTTCTTTCATATCAATGATGGCACCAACAGTTCGAAGAAAAGGTCTTCCCAAAACAATAGGACAAGATGCATTGCATTCAATATCCATAACAATAAAATCAACAGGGACAAGGTTATTGTTTACTGTAATAAAAACATCATTAACTCGCCCCAAAGGTTTCTTCATAGCATTATCAGCGAGAAAAACATCCAAATAACAATGTTCCAAAGGTGGCAAATCAAGAATATCATAAAGCTTCTTGGGCAAAACCGAAATACTTGCACCAAGATCACACAAGGCATTGCAATCAAAATCATTCACCTTTACCTTAATGATGGGTTCCCAACCATCTTCTAATTTCCTAGGAATAGAAGCTTTAAGTTTCAACTTCTCCTCCCTAGCTTGCAAAAGAGCATTTGTAATATGCTTTGTAAAAGCCAAATTAATAGTGCTAGCATTGGGACTTCTAGCTAATTTTTGCAAGAACATAATAACTTCAGAGATGTTACAATCATCAAAATCAAAATCATTATTGTCAATGGTGGTGGAACCATTGTCTCCAATAGTTTGAAAAATTTCAGCACTTTTATCAGAAAAAGTTTCAGCAGTTTTAGGCAATTTCAAACGCTTTGCAGAAGTAGTAGAGACATTACCAACACCAATAACATTACCATCAATAGTAGGAGGCTTACTAGCATGTAAAACATTAGCATTACTAGTGGTGGTGATAGTACAAACTCTAACTATACTATTCTCTTTTTCAAGTCTTCCTCTTTTTCCCACCTAGCATGCAATTCAGCCAACATCCTAATATTATTATCAATTCGAACTTGGATGGCATTTGCTGTAGCAAATGACTCATCAAGACCTTCAGGTTTCGCTGCCATGTTATTAATCAAAGAGGACTGAGCTTCAGACATAGATGAAATACGGTTTTCAGCAATGGAAATCTTAGTTTGCAAACCTGAAATCTCACTATTTATATTTTCGAGTTGCTGTCCTATATTCTTCAACATGGCAGTTTGTTCATTCATAGCTTTTGTAAACAATTGATTTTGCTCAAATTGTGATTGCATAAAGCTTTTAGTTGATCTCTCAATTTCTATCATCCTTTCCTCACTAGGCATAAAAGATCTAGCATTAAAATAACCATTACCACTTGAAGGAAAAAGCCTAGAGTTGTTGCTACCAAAATTATTCCTATAAGCATTGTTGTTGAAGTTGTTGTTTTTAATGAAGTTTACATCAACATGCTCTTCTTGAGCAACCAATGAAGCTAAAGGAACATTATTAGGATCAACATGAGATCTACCATTCACAAGCATAGACATAATAGCATCAATCTTATCACTCAAAGAGGAGGTTTCTTCAACAGAATTTACCTTCTTACCTTGAGGAGCTCTTTCGGTGTGCCATTCGGAATAGTTGATCATCATATCATCAAGTAGCTTTGTTGCTGCACCTAAAGTGATGGACATAAAGGTTCCTCCAGAGGCTGAATCCAATAAGTTCCTTGAGGAAAAATTTAATCCTGCATAAAAGGTTTGGATGATCATCCAAGTAGTCAGTCCATGAGTGGGACAATTCTTCACCAAAGATTTCATTCTTTCCCAAGCTTGAGCAACATGTTCATTATCAAGTTGTTTAAAATTCATAATGCTACTTCTCAAGGATATAATCTTAGCAGGAGGATAATATTTCCCTATGAAAGCATCTTTGCATTTTGTCCAAGAATTAATACTATTTCTAGGCAAAGAAAGCAACCATTCTTTAGCTCTTCCTCTCAAGGAGAAAGGAAAAAGTTTCAGTTTTATAATATCCCCATCCATATCCTTATACTTTTGCATTTCACAAAGTTCAACAAAGTTATTAAGATGGGCAGCAGCATCATCAGTACTAACACCAGAAAATTGCTCTTTCATAACAAGATTTAATAGAGCAGGTTTAATTTCATAAAATTCTGTTGTAGAAGCAGGTGGAGCAATAGGAGTGCATATGAAATCATTGTTGTTTGTGCTAGTGAAGTCACACAACTTAGTGTTCTCAGGAGTACTCATTTTGAAAAACAAAATCAAACTGAATTAAACAAGTAACTAATTTTTTTGTGTTTTTGATAAAGAGAGCAAACAAGACTAAATAAAAATAAACTAAGCAAGACAAATAACAAAGTAAAGAGATTGGGTGTGAGAGACTCCCCTTGCAGAAGCAATTCGGTTTTCCCCGGCAACGGCGCCAGAAAACGTGTTGGTGGCTCTAAGTTGACGAGGGAATATCTCCCCGGCAACAGTGCCAGAAACAATGCTTGTACGTCACACGTCAGTTGGGAACCCCAAGAGGAAGGTATGATGAGTGCAGCAGCAAGTTTTCCCTCAGTATGAAACCAAGGTTTAATCGAACCAGTAGGAAAACGAGGTTGCTTCGAAGGTGTTGGTGAAGGAGTGTAGTGCGGCGCAACACCAGGGATTCCGGTGCCAACGTGGGTCCACAGTTCACTAGTGGTGTCTCTCCAATAAGATAACTAACATGCTGGGTAAACAAATTACAGCTGGGCAATTAACAATTGATAAGTGCATATAACATGCATGTGTGAGCTGTGGTGTCTACTATGAGATTCATTTGGGCATTACGACAAAGTACATAGACCGCTATCCAGCATGCATCTATGCCTAAATAGTCCACTTTCCGGTTAACATCCGTACCCCTTCCAGTATTAAGTTGCAAGCAACAGACAATTGCATTAAGTAATGTGCGTAATGTAAACAATACATTCATCCTTGAATAAAGCATTGCTGTTTTACCCCTAGTGGCAACAACACATCTACAACCTTAGAACTTGCTGTCACTATCCCAGGTTAAATAGAGGTTGAACCCAACTATCATGCATAAATACCCCTCTTGGAGTTACAAGTATTCACTTGGCCAAGGCTTCAACAAGTAACGGAGAGCATGCAAGATCACAAATGACATAGACATGATAATATAATATTCAGCTCCACATAGGTATCAATATAAGTCAGATCCCAGCAAACACAACATGTAGCATTACAATAAGATGATCTTGATCATGATAGGCAGCTCACAAGATCTAAACATGATGGCACAAGTGGAGAAGACAACCATCTAGCTACTGCTATGGACCCATAGTCCAAGGATGAACTACTCACGCATCACTCCGGAGGCGGGCATGGCGATGTAGAGCCCTCCGGTGATGATTCCCCTCTCCAGCAGGGTGCCGGGAAGAGCTTCAGAACCCCCCGAGTTAGGGTTGACGACGGCGGTGGCAGCGAATATGTTCTGGATGAAAGGCTCAGTGTTTTAGGGTTTTCACATCTCGGGGAATAAATAGGCGAAGGGGCGATGTCGGCGGACCCCTGAGGGGCCCAAACCACAGGCAGGCGCGGCTGGGCCCACTGCCGCGCCGCCAGGTGGTTTGGCCACCTCCTGGCTCTTCTTCGTCTCTCCTTCGGACTCCGTGTACGTGCTGGAAAAATATGGACTTGGCCTTTTGTTTCGTGCAATTCCGAGAATATTTCCAGAAGTAACTTTCTGAAACCAAAAACAGCAGAAAACAGGGAACTGGCACTGTGGCATCTTGTTAATAGGTTAGTTCCAGAAAATGCATAAAAGTGATATGAAGTGTATATAAAACATGTAGCAAATGGTATAATATAAGCATGGAACAGCAGAAATTATGGATACGTTGGAGACGTATCAGTACATAATGCACTTATTTCCCACTAGGTATGGTCTGAATTTATCAAAGGCATAGACCACAGCTAGGAGTTCCTTTTCAGTGGTGGTGTAGTTGATCTGAGCATCATCAAGTGTTTTGCTTGCATAGTAAATAACATGTAGAGCTGAACCCTTTCTGTCCAAGTACTGCTCCTACTGCAAAGTCACTAGCATCACACATCAATTCAAATGGCAATTTCCAGTCTGGTGGTTGTACCACAGGTGCGGTAATCAGGGCTTCTTTCAACTTAGCAAATACATTTTCATAATTTTCATCAAATGTGAAGGGAACATCATGATTCAGTAACTGAGTTAAGGGTTTAGCAATCTTCGAAAAATCCATGATGAATCTTTGGTAGAAACCAGCATGCCCAAGAAAGCTCTGAATTCCCTTAACATTTACTGGGGGTGGCAGTTTTGAGATCACCTCAACTTTTGCCTTGTCAACTTCTATTCCTCTTTCAGAAACCAAGTGTCCCATGACTATTCCTTCTCTGACAAGAAAGTGACACTTTTCCCAATTGAGGACAAGGTTGTTCTCTGAACATCTCTGCAAAACTGTCTAAAAAAATTTCAAACACTCCTGAAAACTTCCACCATACACTGTGAAATCATCCATGAAAACTTCCATGATCTTTTCAATCTGATCTGAGAAAATGGCCATCATGCATCTCTGAAAAGTACCAGGAGCATTACACAAGCCAAATGGTAACCTTTTATATGCAAAGGTGCCATATGGACAAGTAAAAGTGGTTTTATCTTGATCAACATGGTGAATAGGAATTTGCAAAAATCCGAGTAACCATCCAGATAGCAAAAATATTTGTGGCCAGCCAATCTTTCTAGCATTTGATCAATGAATGGCAAAGGGAAATGATCCTTCCTTGTTGCCTTATTGAGCTTTCTGAAATTTGTAACTAATCTCCAACCAGTAATTTTCTAGTTGGGATTTCTTCTCCAGCTTCTGAAGTTTCTACAGTCATTCCTCCTTTCTTGGGCACAATATGTATAGGACTAACCCACTCACTGTCTGATATAGGGTAAATAAGATCAGCACCCAAAAGTTTCAGAACTTCCTTTTTTGCAACTTCTTGCATTTCAGGATTCAATCTTCTTTGGTGATCTCTGGTGGGTACACTGTTATCTTCTAAGTGAATTCTGTGTGTACAAATGGATGGACTGATACCAATCATATCTTCAATGGAATAGCCAAGAATTCTTCTGTGTTTTCGCAAGACTGACAACAGTTGTTCTGACTGTTCATCATCTAGTTCTGCACTGACAATCACTGGATATTTACTGTTTGGCTCTAAAAACTTGTAAGTGACATGATCTGGCAACCTTTTCAACTCTGGTTCTTGCTCTTTGTCAGGTAATTCAACCATTCTGATCAAATCATCTTCATAAACTACTTCAAGGTGAAAAGCTTCTGCAAAACCTGACTGTTCAACTTGCTCAAGAATTTCTGAATCTATTTCAAAATTGTTTCCAGTTTTCTCATAAGTGCAATTGACAAGTTCCTGCACCACATCTATGGAATTATAATGATCTTGGTATAATGGCAGATGAGCTGCATGTTTCATGTCGAAAATGATTTCTTCTTCTCCAAACTGCAGTTTTAACTTGGAACCTCTGACATCAATTACTGCCCCAGCTGTTGCTAGAAAAGCTCTGCCCAGAATCACAGTTTCAGAGGTGTCTTCCATTTTAAGCACCACAAAATCAACAGGATAAGCAAATTTGTCAACCACTATTGGTACATCAACTAATACACCTGCTGGTTTCCTGATGGTTCTGTCAGCTAGCTGCAGTGTCATTGGTGTTTGCTTCAGGTCACCAAGTGGCACTAGCTTGCAGACTGAAAGTGGCAACACACTGACACTGGAACCAAGATCACAGAGTGCTGTGAACTGTTTATTTCCAATATTGCAAGGAATACAAAAGCTTCCTGGATCATCAAGTTTCTTTGGCAAAGAATTCTGCAAAATAGCACTGCATTGCCTAGTCATGGTCACAACCTCTGGTTCTTCAAAACTTCTTTTCTTGGTGAGAAGTTCCTTGAATTTTTTGCATACATTGGCACATGCAGGACAGCATCTAGAATTGGTATTGTCACTTGAACTTCTTTCATCTTTTCCAGAAACTTGGCATATTGCTTCTCTTCCTTACTTTTTTCCAACCTTTCAGGGAATGGTACTCTTGTTTCAGGTACAGCTTTTTCAGGAACTGGTACAGTGTTTTGAGGCATGCTTACTGATTCAGTCTGTACAGACTGTGGCACTATTGTCTGTTTCTCACTTGATTCTGGTGGTCTTCTAGCAGGAGTAACATAGGTAGGGGCAACTGGCTTTGGTAAGATAGCTTCAGTTATTTTTCCTCCTCTAGTGATAACAGAACTTGCCACTGTTATTGCACCACATTGTCCCTTGGGATTTTCTTCAGTTTGAGAAGGTAGCCTGGCTTCTGCCTTTGCACTTGATGACTGATTCAAACCAGCTGTCAACTATTGAATAGCACTCAAAAACATGTCTGACTGATGCTTGAGAGTTTCTTGCATCCCACTGAACATTTGCTGTTGTTGCTTCAATATTTCTCTCATCTCAGGACTTGAACTGCTCTGTGCTGTTGGTGCATAAGAAACTGAACTGCCTTGGTAATTACTCTGACCTTGCCCTTGGTTTTGCCTAAACCCTGCATTTGATGGCTGGGAATTTCCAAACTGATTTCCATTTCTGTAAGAAAATTTTGGGTGGTTTCTCCAGCTTGGGTTATAGCTCTGGGAGAAAGGTCCTTGGTTTTGTGCATAATTGACTTCTGAAACTGAAGGTTCAGCATTCATGAAGTTTGTGCATTCATGAGTTTGATGACCTAAATTTCCACAAGCTTGACATCCTCCAGTGGTTATAGCAGATACCACAGATGCATTGTCAGACATCATACTTGACAGTTGCTTTGTAATAGCTTCCAATTGAGCTGCCACATTGTCATTATTGTTAGACCTGAGAATTACTGGCTGAGGACTGTGCAATGCCCTTTCATTGGTCCAAGAGAAATCATGTTAGGCCATTCTTTCAATTAGCTCAGTGGCTTCATCTAGTGTCTTGCTCATTATACCTCCTCCTGCTGCAGAATCAACATAGGCTCTGGTCTGATGTGTCAGTCCCTTATAGAAAGTCTGCATTATGAGCCATGGCTCCTGACCATGATTTGGGCACATCTTGATCAGACCCTGAAATCTCTGCCAAGCATCATAAAGACCTTCACCATCAAACTGAGAAAACCTTGTGATTTTGTCTCTGAATTCAGCTGCTTTTGTTGGAGGAAAATATGTACCATAAAATGCTTGCAACAGATGTGGCCAAGAATCCTTTTGTGTTTCTGGCATTGCATGAAACCAGTGCTTGGCTCCATCCCTAAGAGAGAATGGGAACAACTGCATCTTGATAAAATCATGAGGTACTCCATTGTACTTCAGAGTATTGCAGTATTCCAAAAAATTCCTGATATGTGTATGAGGGCTTTCCAAAGCAGTGCCGCCAAACTGAATGTGCTGGACCATTGATATCAAAGCTGGCTTCAACTCGAAGTTGTTTGCTTGTATAGTAGGTTGAGCACTCTCTGCATTCTGTTCCTGAGGTATCCATAGATCTCTGAGAGTTTTATCACCCATCTTCTTCTGCCTTACTAAACTTTCCTGCAAACAAGTTGCTGCCTTTCTTCTTCTTCTAAAAGTTCTTTCAATTTCTGGATCAAGAGGTGCAAGAGGAGAATCTTCAGTCTGTTGCATGCAACCTGCACATAACTGAAACAATTCTTCCTACACACAATCACAACCAAGAAACTGATCAAGGGTCAGTGCAATAAATCTCAAACAAACAACATCATACAAGGAGACCTAGTCTGCAAAATTGGCACAACTACTTATATTTATTCCCCGGCAATGGCGCCAAATTGATGTGGTAGAGTTTAGTGGGATGTCGTGTTCGATCTCAGGGAATAAACTACAAATAGGAGTTCCTAAATCGCAGCTAGATCAAATAAGTGGATTGATTTTAATAGAGAAAAGTAGATGTTTGTAGGGTTTTTGGGTTTATGCAGATTGACAAAACAAGAACATAAACAATAGCAAAGGAGATTCAGAGATGGAAATCACGAAATCACAAGTAAACATGGACAACAAACATCACTAGTGGGACAAACAACAAGTACTCAACATGTACTGAACATAAACAACATCACAAGGTGGATCACTGAACAAGTTGACAACCAAATGAAAAGGACTGAAATTTAGCACTGGATGATAAACAGTAGACAGATTTCAAACATAGAATTCGAGCAGAACAGAGGCAGGGGACTAGATGTTTCTTCCTTGGGCTTGATGGAGTGCTAGTTCTTGGCTATTCTTGGGTGTTGTTGAATATCGCAGCGGCAGGGGTACAGAGGAAGAACTTGGAGCAGCAGAGGAGGTAGAGGAAGGAGTTGCAGTTCTCTTGATCTTCAGTCCTTGGTCCAATCACCACTCTTCATGGTGATGGAGAGCTCGAGCCATGTTCTTCTTCTTCTTCTTCTTCTTCTTCTTCTTCTTGCTGTTCTTGATGTTCTTGATGGTGGAAAAGGTGTTTTGTTGGCTGATGAAAGGTGGAGAGGGAGGTGTTGCGGATGGATGTGTCCAGGAGGTGGTCTTGGTGCTTTATACCCCTTTTTGCCCTTTTGGTGATGTGGTCTTGGTGTGGTTGAGAGGTAAGCTTCCCCCTCTCCTCCACAGCTCAGGGTGCACATGGGATGTTCCCACCTTTTTGCCTTTTCTGCCTTTTAGTCCTTTGCTTCCTTTCTTCTTCAACAAGATGGTCCAGCTTACTTCACTGTCCTTTATACTTTTAGTCTTTGCTTGATGATCAAAGGTAGATGTTTAAAGTGCCTTTTCGCACTGTTCTGCAAATTGACACTAAAACAAGAAGAAATGCTCATTTTGGACAGAAAGTGCTTTTTAACCATGTTTTAGCTATGCAATTGAGGGTATAAAGTGATGTTGATGACTAAAATAGGGGCTGCAAATCATATAAATATCATGCATATCAGGGTGGATAAGCACGGCGGGGCGCCGGCTTAAATTGTGGCGATGGGCGGTGCGGCCGGCGTAAATGCGACGCGTGGGGAATCCGCAACGCTGACCGCGTGGCCTGGGGTGCCATCGCGTCGACTGGCCGCCTTTAATGGCATGCGTGTGTGCAGGCGCACCGGCGTTCAGTCCCGTCGCGTTGGAAACCGCCGACGACTGCGCCATTAACGCGGCCAGACCGGCCTCCTGCACAGCGCGTTAAATGACGCCTGAACGCGCTGTCTCTATGACGGGCGGGCCACCCCTGTCAGAGCCCATGTCCGCCCCATGTCCGGCACCCCCCGAGAGGGCCTCCAAACTAGGAGGCCCTTTCGGGGGTGCCGGACACGAATTTGCTCGGGGCGACCCTTTGGGGGGTGCCGCTTGTCGGGGGAATACTTTCTGGATTAACCCGCGGCCTAGTGCGACTTAACTTACTCGCACGGATGAAGGCCCACTTGGGAACAAGCCCAATATTGAACCGCCATAAGGAGAAGATCTAGAAGACAAATCCCGGAGGACGTGAAGACCAAGTAGTCTCCGAGTAGGCCTCTGTGGATGTATTCCTTATGGGGAAGTTTCCTTTTGTAACCTAGCGAGCCTCTGTGTATATAAAGAGGACTCGCAGGACTTAGAGCGGGTCAAGCTATCAAGCCCCAAACCCTAGCTCATACGGCGAGTACCAGATCGGATCGCCTCCATTGTAACACCTCGATTATCATATCAATACCAATCTAGGGTAGGCAGGAAGTAGGTCTTTTACCTCACATTGAGGGGGCCGAACCTGGGTAAATCTGTGTTGATCTTTGTTCCTGCGATCCCAAGCTCGGAGATGCTTGACTCGCGTAATCCCACACCTACGAAGTCATCTATGACACCTGACGTGACAAACCCACGACAGTTGGCGCCCACCGTGGGGCCTGCGGTCAAGAGCGTCACGTTCCGCGCAGGATCCATGAAGGGAGCTGAAGATCTTGTTGTTGGCCGTATCATCACGGTCAATGGCACACCCCTCATCGACGATTCAAGCTGGGGGCCGGAAGCAGATTACTTGGAGACCGGCCACGTCATCCCCTTTGGATCCATCAACGTCTTCGTCGGCTTCATTGGCGGCGAGTCAGAGGATCCATCGCAGCATGGCGACTCAGAAGAAGGAGTCGCGGTAACAGTGGACCAAGAAGAAGGATCTATCAACCACGAGTCGCTGCCTCTCGAAGACGAAGAAGGCCAATCCATTGAGTATGTCCTTGAGGAAAGGCTATGCGGAGGCCCTGTGGACAGTGGCTCGCCCTCTGTAGAAGATCGGCACGTGGAAGGGGTCTACAGGACCACAGAAGCAGACGAAGGGCTGGGCATGCCACCAGGCAGCTTAGCCCCCACACCGCCGGAAGCAGCAGAACAAGCCGCGCTAGATGCATCAGGAGTCGCGGCATCCGCTGCGATGACGCCAGGAGTCGCGGCCTCAGGAGTCGCAAACAGAGACTCCACCTGGAGTCGCGCCTGCGGAATCAGGGTCAAGGGTAACCCCCAGCGCAGCGGTCACGCCGCCACAGGGAAGTGTGTTGTTTACACCAATATCTGCGGTTAACGCGGCTGCTAGGGTGACAGAATTGGAGGCTACCAGGATCGGGCTATATGATGAGTCCAGAGAATCGCAGATGAGAGAGCCAGGCTGGCGCGTGAGGAACAGCGCCTCCAACAGGAACAACTGCGACTCATCGAGGAAACCAATTCTCTGCAAGGAATACAGGCCACCTTGCCGCATAGACGTCACGCGAGTCGCCTGCAGCCAGGAACAGTGAACCCTATGGAGCTGTTCCAATCACCTACCATTGAACCAGCAATTGCGGTCCCATCAGTCGCCACCAACACGACGCACCCGGTCGCATGGTCAGGGGTCGCACAACCTCAGTCGCGACCCGCACGCATGGCACCATCTGCCATGGTTATGCGGTCCGTGGCCCCGTTAGCCGCGCCCGCGGTTCAAGCAATCGCGGTACCATCAATCGTGCCAGCGGTTCCATCTTTCGCAGCACCAAGAGTAGCAGAGATACCTGGATCAAGGGCCATAGTACCTAACAACAGGGCCATGATGCCCCCCCACTGACGCAGCCAACCTTTGTTCAGCAGTCGCCACAGCAGCCTCAAAGGTTCCACACGCCGCAAGGGCATTATGTTAGCCCAGTGGAGAATCTCTTTGCAGCCACAAACATCTTGGCCAGATTAGCGCCAGCAGGAAACACGCCAATGGACAGAGAGGCACGGCGTGCCATTGAGATGCTGAGCACAGCAGTGATACAGCAGGCGAATATGTCCGAACACGCAGGACGGCTGCACTCCACCCCTTACAATAGCAGAGCAACGGCGGAGAGAAGCATCCACGCGGAGTCGCCACACGTTGCGACCTCAAGCTCGGCTAGGCGACAAAGGGAAGATCAACCTGCGGCTCAAAATCAACCTCAGCAAGTTCAACCTATAGAGATTGTGCAGCCGCGCCGGCGGCCAACCCAATAGGAAGGCCAGCTTCGTCCAACCTATCGTCGCGACTCAAAGGCCCAGTCTGTTTCAGCGAAAGAATCAGGTCTGAACCGTTTCCTGCAGATTTCAAAGGACCTCGCAAGGTCGCCAACTACAACGCCAGCATGGACCCTGTTACTTGGCTCAACAATTACGAGATGGGCATGAGCATCCTAAATGCATCCGAAGAGATCTGCGCACGTTACCTAAACATGATGTTAGAAGGCGCAGCCCACATATGGCTACAAAATTTGCCACCAAATTCGATAAACTCTTGGGATGAGATGAAGGAAGCTTTTATCAAGAATTTCCAAGGAACATGCAAGCGACTCTGCAGCATAGAGGACCTAGAGCGTTGTGTACAGAAGGAAGGCGAGTCAAGTCGCCACTGGATGAGAAGGGTCGCAGAGATCATACATTCCTCAGACAATATACCACCCAGTTCAGCAGTCCTTGTCATGGAGAAAAATTGCAAATTTGAGCCGCTAGTCCACAAACTAGGTCGCATGAAGGATAAAGTCAAGAGCCTAAGCGAGGTAATGGCGGCGGCCAACAAGTATGCTAGCTCGGATAAAACCAGGGACGCATCTGATGGAGAGGAAGAGGAAAGCACTGGCAAGGGAAAAAGGCCAGTAGCAAGCCTCAACAACAGCAAGCTAGCAATGCCAATGCGAGTTATAACAAGCGCAAAAACGAGGAAGGAAATCTGGGTTAGTCGCAAATACGAATACTCGTTACAAACAAAGCAGCAGCAGAGGAAGGAATTTTCATCCAGTTAATTTGGAAGAGGTTTTCAACCGCCCCTGCGACATCCATATAGGAAAAGATGGGAAACCACCCAACCACACGAAGGCACAGTGTTATCATTACAAAAAGTGGAAGGATGGACAGCCACTCAACACAAACTTCAATCATCAAAACAACGAGGAAGGTAAACATGGCGGAGGCAACAACAGCAACAACGCCGTCCCAAATCCGCAGCCAGATCAGCCACAGTTCCCAAAACAGTTGGGTCAGTATCATACCATTGTGGTGAATACTTCAAGGAGGGAACAAAAACTGCGACGACGCAATCAGGCTGTTAACGCCATAGTACCAGCCGTCCCACAATGGCTAAAGTGGTCCGAACAACCAGTAATTTGGAGCCGCGAGGATCACCCAGGAGAAATAAATGAAGAGGGAAAACTCGCGCTGGTGGTTGCCCCTCAAGTCGCAGGGTACAAGTTGAGCAAAGTACTGATGGATGGAGGCAGCAGTATCAACATATTATACTATGAAACCTTCAAAAGAATGAACCTTCAAGAAAAGCAGCTACACCCATCAAGAACAACGTTTCATGGTGTCGTGCCAGGCATATCAGCTCAGCCATTGGGGCGAGTTAACTTGGAGGTCGCCTTTGGGACACAAAGCAACTTCAGGAGCGAGTACATTTGGTTCGAGGTTGTAGATTTCCAGAGCCCATATCATGCGCTGTTTGGCAGAGAAGCATTCGCAAAGTTTATGGCTAGGCCGTGCTATGTGTACCTAAAGCTTAAAATACCAGGCCCTAGAGGTGTCATCACCATCAATGGCGACAAAAGAATAGCTCAAGAATGTGAAGAAGGCGACAAGGCCATAGCCAGAGCAGCTTGCATCGCAGAGAGCGCGACCATGCACGAGTCGCAGGAGAATTTTGATGACATCGTGAAGGCCAAGAGGCACCTGCCTGACTTGCGACTTCAGATTACAGCCGCAAGGGAGGCAAGGAAGTCAAAGGCTACGAGCCATTGCCAATAAGGACACATCCCAAGCGTCGCGAGTTGCCATCAGCAGCCGCAGCAAAATTATTAAGAGTTTACATCATCAAGCTGGCCACTCAGGGCTAAAAATTTCAATTCTGGTCGCCACTCAGGCGCGACCGACCCAATATGACACTTCTGATCGCCACCTAGGCGCGATCGACCCAATTCTGGTTGCCACCTAGGCGCAACCGACCCAATTCTGGTCGCCACTCAGGCGCGACCGACCCATGTAACATCTCTGGTTGCCACCTAGGCGCAACCGACCCAATTCTGGTCGCCACTCAGGCGCGACCGACCCATGTAACATCTCTGGTTGCCACCTAGGCGCAACCGACCCAATTCTGGTCGCCACTCAGGCGCGACCGACCCATGTAACATCTCTGGTTGCCACCTAGGCGCAACCGACCCAATTCTGGTCGCCACTCAGGCGCGACCGACCCATGTAACATCTCTGGTTGCCACCTAGGCGCAACCGACCCAAGCATCACTTCTGGTCGCCACCTAGGCGCGACCGACCCTATGTATCATATAATGATTCTGAAATAAAGCATCTCAAACTACCAATTGAGTGTGAGTCTTTTATTTTTTAATCATTGGTCCCTTGGGGGTGCGGCAGCTTTTTAGCGCGGCCTATTCCTTGGGATCGCCAAACAAGTGGCATTTATCGTGATTATACTCAACCTCTCTTGGATGCGACTTGCACTATGCGGCCAAAGTACTGGGGGTGCGGCGTCAATCGAGTTTGATTGCCTATCATGGCCGCTCTCGACCCTGAACACGCACTTTTTACCTGGGAAATACTGAGCCGCGCAAGGGCCTAAGTGAGGAAAAACCGAGACAAATCATAAGGACCAGCCTATTGGTCGAAACATGTACTGCCAAGAGTACTTAAGCAAACCATAATATTGTCTTATGACACATAAACTCTAACAATTATTACAGACCGCTAAGGGCCAAGGCCATCAAACCATTGTTTTCTCTTCTTCACTTGTGCGCAGCTTTTGGCCGGTGGGAAGGAGGAACAGGCGGCTTACCAAGCTTGCCAGAAGGAGCAGTCGCAGGCTCGCTGGAGGGCTCTTCAGTCGCGGGCTTGGGGGCTGCAGAGCTGGATACGCCTGGAGAGGGGTTCTTGTCCTGCGGAATCACCGCGCTGGACGACGGAGCGGGTAACTTCTCCCATCTGCTTCCATCTGCGTTATACTTGCCCATATAGGTCGCAAGATCAATCCCCTCCACCAGTTCAGTCGCATGGCGCGCATATCCTTCCAAGTCGTCGCATATTCTGAGGCCGTCAGTTCGGTGCCATCCACCTTCTTCGAGGGCCTACCTTTTGCAACCTTGGCAGCATCAAAAGAAGGATAGTACGTCTTGGCCAAAGCAAGAACATGAGCCGCGCCGGTGCGAGCTGAGGACTCTTTCCAGTCCAAAAAGAACTGAGGCGCCCTAAGCAGTCTTTTCAGCAGCCCTTCAGAATCACCAGGGACTGGCTTGGTCGGCAGCAGGCACTTAGACAGTGATTTCATGGCGTCACAAGCCCTTCGCGAAAAATCGCGGATATACTCCAGCTGCTCCTGAGTACTGCCGCGCTGCTCCTTGGCATCTTCACCTACATCAAGGCATGTCTCCGTCAGCTATACAACTCACAGGCAAAGATAGTAGAGAAAAAAGATGCAGATATAAGTCGCAATACATACCAGTTAACTCTTGAGTCATGATGCACACTTTGGCGTGGACAAGCAATGGCGTCTTTCTGAGCACTGACTTGGAGCTCCAGCTGCTGGTCCCTCTCATGGAATTTCTCTTCAACAGTTTTAAGTCGCAGCTCGGTATTTTTGGCTTGCTCAGAAAACTTGAAGCTTTCATCAGATAGCTCGCCCATCCTGGTTTCCCTCCTCTTTAGCTCAGCGTCACGCTGGCCAAGGAGCTCGCGTAGCCTCTCCAGTTCAGAGGGAGTATCCCCCAGCTGCTTTTCCAAGGCAATTTTGGCAGCTGTTATGGAGCTTAGTTCCTCCTATGAAGGGAACATCAGTCAGTAAGTATATATCAACAGCTAAAAGAGAAGCATCAAGTCTCCCTTTACAGTCAAAGAAGAAACTTGATCCTTGGGGGCTAGAGACAGATAACTGGAGATAGAAGTTTACCTTATAAGCCGCTGACAGGTCAGATAGTGCCTTGCGGAGCTCCATGGCTTGCTTGTCATTTGAGGCAATGATAGCCTCTGACAGTTTCTCAGCGCGGCTTGTGGAGGAGGAAGAAGCAACCTCAGCATGTAGAATTGGTGACCGCAGATTGTCCGCCACTGGCGACTTAACCACTGGCGTATCAGCATCCTTGGCCATTACATCTATGGAGGAGGGGTTGACCTTCTCCACGTCCTGGATCATAAGGGGATCTGTTCTATCCTCCAGAGCCACCTCTTGGGTGGCTGTGTCAAGAACAGGGACCGTGGCCAGGTCATCAGTGGTGGCCACGCCCTCTACCATGGCGGTATGAGCCGCAGGTGATAAATGCGGCTCAACCGCGGCTCCAGGCTCAGTCGCGGGTTCAGCCGCACTTCTGAAAAAAGCAAGGGCATTGTGTGAAGAAGAAGAACATAAGCCAGAATAAAAGTATTGAAAGCACAGGGAAAAGTTACTAACTCTGGAGCCATCTTCACAAAGGCCATAAGTTCACCACTTGATGGTGAGGACAGGCCTTGGGTCCCAGAATCTACGAGTAGAAGTTTTACGTGTCAGTAGAGGAAAAAGAATAAGCATTCAAGATGACAAGACAGCAGACATTAACAGAGTGGGGACCCATGTCTTCTTCAGCAGAGGCGGTAGCTTTGAAAGCACGCCTGGCAACGAAGGAGATCGCGCCCGTAACAGGTTTGCGACGCTTCGTGGCCTCGGGGTTTTCCAAAGCATCAACCTCTGGTTCTTCACGGGATAGCCTCTTGGAGGCTCTACGGGGAGTTGGTTCAGCCGCGGCAACGGAACTCGCGGCAGGCACTGGACTCTCGTCCTCGTCCAGTTCGGTCTCTTCATCATCTGAGGCCGCAGAGGCAACAGAAGGGATATCAGCAGTCTCGCTGCCCTCTAGAGTGGGCAGCAGCTTCTTTCGTGCGGCACGCTTGGGAGCAGCAGTGCCGGCGACAGTCGCAGGCAGCGACCAGTAGTTCTCGTCAGCCTGGATGAGAGAAATAAAAGTTGCAGTGTTAAGAAAAGGAATGCGACTCAACTATGAAGGCGAAAAGACAGAGAAGAGGAGTTACCTCAAAAGGCTTGTTGTTAACACTGAAAGGGGCAAGCCCCACCTTATCGAAGGAGATGTCCTTCTCCTCAGTCACGCGGGTGACAAATTCCACCCAATCCTCAGGCCTCCAGTCCGAAGCCTTGATACGATCAACGTCAGCAGAGGTGCCTGTGCATTCAAGGAAGGATCGCTGTCGTGGACTCACGGGCTGGATGCGCCATTTGGTCCAGCAAGAGAGAAGATCAAGGCCAGTAAGACCATGACCTATTAAGGCGCGGACTTTGATCAGCGACTCATTGATGAAGGACATGGACGAGTCGCGGGGTTTTGATTTCAGTGCCTCGGTAGGCACGAAGAGGGTGTTAGACCAGGAGGGAAGGCGAGTTTCGCCCTCCGGTGAAGTATCTTGGCAATAAAAGAAAGATTTTTGCCAAGCCTTGGGTCGATTCGCCAGGGCTAGCTTGGGAAGGCAAGAATTCCTATGGCGCTGAAGAGAGATGGCGCCGACCTGAACGTAGGCGCCACCCTTGGAGACAAGTTGGCTGTTGCAGGTGAAAGAGGCCAGCCACAGATCGATGTTGGGGGCTATGCCAAGGTAATCCTCGCACAGCACGTGAAAATTGCTCACCTGGAGCATTGAGTTGGGCCCGATGTCGTGAAGACGGAGGCCTAGGCATTGCAGCAAATTGCGGAAGAAAGGAGAACCTGGCGGCGTGAATCCACGCTCCACGTGCTCCACGAACATCACCAGCTCGTTGGGCTTGGAGCGCGGCTCGATTTCATCGCCTGGCGCCCGCCAGACGCCGTCCCCCTTCGGCGGCAAGAAGCCGGCCTCGGCCAGATCCGCAAGAGTTTCCTCTGTTACCCAGGATCCTTCCCAATTGCAGGAGATCTGGCGCCTATTGTCAGATGGCTTCGCCTTGGGCGCCATTGCGAGGGGGAGACTGAATTGGGGAACTAGGTTCGGGTCGAGGAAGAAGACGGCGCGGCTAGGGATGAGAAGATTGCAAGGGCAAATGGATAATGACCTAGGTGGCCACAGCTTATAACTGAAGGGGCCCGCAACTAACGGCATTATCTGTGCTCGCAACCAACGGCACAATTTGCGCCCGCAAAAAGAGTAACGGTCCGCAATTAAAGGAAACAGAATATTTCCAGAAGAAGAGATGAGTCGCGCGGATGAGTCACAGCTCTGAATCGCATGAGTCAGGAGATTGGTCAGAACGTTTACAGTGCGGCTCAGAGACCATTTCAAGAGGCCAGAAGATTCTCACCGTAAAGTCCTAACCAATCTTGGGGGCTAATGTCGGGGGAATACTTTCTGGATTAACCCGCGGCCTAGTGCGACTTAACTTACTCGCACGGATGAAGGCCCACTTGGGAACAAGCCCAATATTGAACCGCCATAAGGAGAAGGATCTAGAAGACAAATCCCGGAGGACGTGAAGACCAAGTAGTCTCCGAGTAGGCCTCTGCGGATGTATTCCTTATGGGGAAGTTTCCTTTTGTAACCTAGCGAGCCTCTGTGTATATAAAGAGGACTCGCAGGACTTAGAGCGGGTCAAGCTATCAAGCCCCAAACCCTAGCTCATACGGCGAGTACCAGATCGGATCGCCTCCATTGTAACACCTCGATTATCATATCAATACCAATCTAGGGTAGGCAGGAAGTAGGTCTTTTACCTCACATTGAGGGGGCCGAACCTGGGTAAATTTGTGTTGATCTTTGTTCCTGCGATCCCAAGCTCGGAGATGCTTGACTCGCGTAATCCCACACCTACGAAGTCATCTATGACACCTGACGTGACAAACCCACGACACTGCTGGTGGGCGATTTTGCCATCCGGACCCCCATTGGGCCTTTGGGGGGTCACTTAGAGGCCCCCGGTGGAGATGCTCTTACTGGAATAGCACTGGCTCTTTCTGAAGCTGATAAACAAATTGCCATCCCCTTTGATGAGAAAATTATGATGCCCACTGTTACCTCCTAGGTTAGGAGGAGTACAAGGTCAAACAAGTATGATGGTTTCAGAGTCAACCTGGTATCCGATGCAAAGCCTAGGAAGTCTAAGGTCAAACAGATCAAAGCACCAAGAATTGTTGACCAAACGGTGGAACAAGAGCAGATGAATAGAGCTCTGATCCCGGCAGACGAAGCCATGCTTTCTCCCACTCCAATTGGGGTTCTTCAGCACATTGGTATCCAACTCTGTGGAGTTCCACTTCAAGATGTGTCTTCTAAGAAGCTTCTTGCTAAGTTTTAGGAGGAGGATGTGGGCCCCTCCTAAATTTATCTTTCTATGTAATGAATCATCTTAAAAAGTGGTTTATTTTGTGCTGGAACATAAGAGGCTTAAATGCTAAGTCTAAACAGCTTGCTCTGCTGAATGCTATCAACTCTAGTGGATGTGCTATCGTTTGTTTGCAAGAGACTAAAAAATCTCATTTTGATTTGGCTTTTATTCGGTCTTGTTGTCCTAAGCGTTTTGATGAGTTTGTATATGTACCATCTGATGGTGCTTCTGTTGGTCTGATCATCATTTGGAATAGTGCGGTGTTTTCTGGAATTGTTATGCACTGTCAACCTTTTGCACTCTCTGTGCATTTTACCTCCACGCAATCAGCCTATTCCTGGACTCTCATGAATATCTATGGACCTTGCTCTGGTGAAATGAGAGAAAATTTTATTCAGTGGATGTCTGACTTGTATATTCCAGATGAAGAGGACTGGATGATTGTAGGAGATTTTAACTTCATTCGTTCCCCTGACAATAGAAACAAACCTGGAGGAAGTGTGGACGATATGCTCATATTCAACGATATAATTCGAGCGCAACATCTTACTGAACTACCTTTAAAAGGCAGAAATTTCACTTGGAGTAACATGCAGTTGGACCCTTTGCTTGAGCAACTAGATTGGTTCTTCACCTCTCTCCATTGGACTACTTCTTTCCCAGCCACAGAGGTCAATCCACTTGGGAAACCAACATCTGATCATACCCCTTGCCTGGTCTCCATCCAAACTAAAATACCTGCCAGTAAATTGTTCAGATTTGAGAACTTTTGGGTAGCTCACTCTGGTTTCTTAGCAGCTGTATCTGCCAGTTGGTCCAAACCAACCCACAAAGGGAACAGCGATGCCAATGTAAATGCTAAATTAAAATGACTGAGATATGACCTGAAACACTGGAGCAAGTCAATCTCTAAATTGTCAATATGTATTTAGAACTGCAACAAGGCACTGCTGGAGCTGGACAATCTGGAAGACAGAAGGGGACTCACAGTGCCTGAGACCAACTTTAGAAAAAAATTAATGAAACATTTGCTTAATCTTCTTGATTACCAAAGACAATATTGGAAGAAGAGATGTACCATATGTTGGACAAAATTTGGTGATGAAAACACTAAATTCTTTCATTCTGTTGCCACTGATAGATATAGAAGGAACTCCATTGCTCAGCTTACTTTGTCAGATGACACACAAGTATCGACACATGAGGGTAAGGAGAAGGTCATCTATGATACATACAAGGAAAGATTGGGCACTACAGCCAGCTCCCCCATGCTCTTTGATCTACCATCTCTGATTACTCCAGTTGGAGGTCTCGAAGCTCTCTCTGTACCTTTCACTAAAGAGGAAATTGATAAGGTGGTTAAATCATTGCCTTCTGATAAGGCGCCTGGACCAGACGGTTTCAATGGCCAATTCTTAAAATCTTGTTGGAATATTATTAAAGAGGATATCTATCAGCTTTGTAATGACTTTCATAGTGGGAATCTGAATTTGGAGAGTATAAACACTTGTTACATTACTCTAATTCCCAAAATTAATTCTCCTAGCACAATCAATGATTTTAGGCCCATTACTCTGCTTAATTGCTGTCTTAAGCTGATCGCCAAGCTTCTAGCTAACAGGCTGTAGTCTTTCATCCTTAAGATTGTTCATAAGAACCAGTATGGCTTTCTGAAAGGTAGAACCATTTAGGACTGTATTGCATGGGCTTTTGAATTTATACATCAATGCGAGGCCTCCCACAGAGAGATCATTTTGCTAAAATCAGACTTTGCCAAAGCTTTTGATACAATTGATCATGCTGCTATGCTGAAAATAATGAAGCAAATGGGGTTTGATGCCAAATGGTTGCAATGGATTGAGATGATTTTTGGCTTTGGCATATCGTCAGCTCTTCTTAATGGAGTGCCTGACAGGCAATTTTTCTGTAAGAGAGGAGTTCGACAGGGTGACCCCCTATCACCTCTAATTTTTGTGCTTGCTGCCGACCTCCTACAGTCAGCCATTAACAAGGCATTTGCTGACAACCTCCTTTCTGCTTCTTTGGACCTTGGCTTTCATATGGATTATCCAGTGGTTCAATATGCAGATGACACTATTGTCATCATGCTTGCTTGCCTTGCTCAGGTTCTAGTCATGAAAGGCATCCTAGATACATATGCATCTTCCACATGTTTACACATCAATTACCACAAGTCAACAATGATTCCAATTAATCTAGCTGAGCAGACTGCTTTGGACATTGCTACCTTGATTGGCTGCACTGTTGGGAAAATGCCTTTCACTTACCTCGGTTTACCCCTGGGAACAACCAAGCCCACGGTACAAGACCTGATGCCTTTGGTCGATAGAATTGAGAGAAGCCTCACAGCCAACTTTATGATGATGACCTACAGTGCAAGAGTCTCGGTTATCAATTCTCTGCTCACTTCTGTTGCCACCTTCATGATGTGCTCTATTAAAATAAACCCAAAAATCCTAGAGCACATAGATAAGATTAGGAGACACTACCTTTGGAACAAGAAGACTGAAAGTGGAGACCATTGCAATCCTTTGATTGCCTAGGATAGAGTCTGCAGACCAAATATTGTCTCTGGCGATTCAATCCTGTTTTGGAAGGATCCCCGGGGAGAAGACATAGCGGCTCAGTCATTTCCATGGGCATCTTTGCTTTGAATGAGGATATATCAGCAAAGAATTTTCTCATAGCAAACTCACTGGCTTTAAGCTTTCAGCTGCCTCTCTCCCCGCAAGCCCTTGCAGAAGTAAGAGAAATCCAGGTGTTGGTTGCCCATGTTGATCTTAGTACTGCTGAGCATGATGTTTGGACGTACAGCTGGGGGTCAAAAAACTACACTCCTAGACAGTATTACTCGTTTTGCTTCCGAGATGTGAATCCCCATGTCTCATATGGATGGTTGTGGAAAGCCAAATGCATCCCAAAACTGAAATTCTTTTGCTGGCTGCTGCTATGTGATAGGCTGAATACTAAAAACATGCTCCAACGAAGACACTTCAATGTGGGTGATGACTTCAAATGTCATATGGGTGCTGCAGACACTGAGGAAACGTTGGAACATCTTTTCTTCCACTGTGATTTCAGAAGGGCTGCTGGCAGAAGCTTGGCCTCAGCTTCCAAAATTCAGCACAGGCTGACAGATTGCAGTTGATTGAGGACGCTCGGTCTTCCTGGAACAAAGCCATGTTCATGGATGTTTTCATCACGGCGTCATGGAGCATCTGGAAAGAAAGGAATGACCTGTGTTTTAATGGAATTCAGCCCACCACTCAGTCGTGGGTGTCAAGGTTCAAGAATGACTTCTCCCTGTTGGTTCATAGGACCAAAGTTGAGAGACATGCTTTTATTAACTCCCTTGTAGCTGCTCTATAATAGGTGTCGGGGGAATACTTTGTGGAATAACTCGCGGCCCATATTGATAAGTGTGACCTGCTTTACTCACACGAACAAAGGCCTACATGAAAGCAAGCCCAATATCGCACCGCCACAAGGACAAGAATCTAGAAGACATATCCTGGAAGACGTGAGGACTAATTAGTCTCCAAGTAGGTTCCAGTTGATATATTCCTTGTGGAGGAAGTTTCCTTTGTAACCTGGCGAGTCTCTGTGTATATAAAGAGGACTCGCAGGACCTAGACAGGGTCAAGCCCTCAAACCCTAGTTCATACTGTCACATCCCAAATTCTGGAACTAAGAAAAACTTAGTTTTACCAGACCCAAAATTCAGAACCAACAAAAACTTTTTGAAATGTTTTCACTAATGATTGTGTTTTCCTTCCCATTGCTGTGTTGAACCTTGTGTGACTTGATGTTTAAGTGTTTGACTAGTAAATGTTAAACCTAAGAACTCAACCAAGGTCAAAATATTATTAACTTTGGCGATCATGTCATGACAAGAAAAATATTCCATATATCTTTCCATTCTTATTTTGGCCAACTCCATTTCAAGGATATTTGGATTAGCAACAACCGAAACTAATACCCATTATTTGAGAAAGTAAAGGTATTTCCAAAATTATGTGTTTCCAAAAATATGGAGATCTATATGCTATCTCCTCTCTATCTTCAACCTTGATATTTTGCATGTATATGCAACTCCCATTTTATACTCTGATTTCCACTCCATTTGAAAATAACACTAGTGGGAAATATATTACCCCACATATTTCTCTTCATCAAATCTTCTGAAAACTACTAAGTTATGAGTTGAGATATTCCTTAAAACATCATCTTGTCATAATTGAGTGTGATCATTTCTACAAGATAGTATTGTTAATTATGTAAATGGTGGTATGATTAATTTTTGTGGTTTAAATTGTGTGGTCTTGATTGTGTTGTTGATATTGTTGTGCTGTTGATATTGTGTGTTGTTGCTTGTGAGGGTAATTCCTCAGTTGTGCTTAATACTAAAATAAAACAAAGAGCTAAAACAAGAAAAATCATGTGACAAGTGACAAACATAATTCCCCAAGTGAGAAATTAAGTTTCTTTCATACAAAAATTCAGAGGAGAAATAATTAATCACTCTCCATTTATTCCTACAACTTTTCCCTCCCTAATTCTCTATTTCCTTCAAACAAATATTTTCTCTATGAAAATATAAACTATTTGAAGTTACCATAATTGTCAAAGAAGTTCCAAGATGCTCAAAACAATATCTCTCACTTGATTTAAAAATATTAAAGGAGTAACAAATTTATTTTAGCAAAAATGACATATTTAAACCCTATGAACAAATGTTGTTCAAAACATTTTATTTTCAAACACCAATTTTTGTGGAGCTTCTACATGTATTGGGGACGCTACATGAATTTTCTTATAATTTTGTAAAATATTTAAGTGGCCCAAATAATTCAAATACAGTGCTGTCTATTTAATCCAGAGGAAGAAAAGGACCTAAATGAAAATAGAAAAAGTAGTCCAGGGGGTTTTCTGCAATTTGTTCTTCTTCTTCCTGTAGCAGCAGTGGTGTGGCAGGGCGCCGATGCCGTTGTCGTCCTCCCGTCGCTCGCCCGCCCGGACCCCCCTCCTCTCCGCTGCCCTGCAAGGAGGATAAGAGGCCCCCCCCCCACGACGCTCTGCCCTCCCTCACTCACTCGCTCTCCTTCCTCTCTCTCTGCTCCTCTCCATGACCCGAACCCTAGCCGCAGGTGGCCGAGCTCGCCGTCGCGCATCGCCGGCGATTGGAGCCTCCCCGAGCGAAGAGAAGACCGCCATCTTCACCGCCTTGTCTTCCTCTCCATCCCCGTCCAAGGAATCGCCGCGGGAAGCTGCGAATGGAGCGGGCCGTCCTCGTCTTCCTCGACCACGGCCGAAGCTCCGCCGCGACATTGCCGCCGTCTTCGACCTCCTCTGTCCAAGCCGAGCACACGCACGCGTCGAGGGTGAGCGTGTGATTCTTCTGGACATGCCCGTGCCTCCCCTCTCTCCGTAGAACGTCGCGTTGATGATAGACCGTAGCGTGCCGCTGCCGGAGCTCTCCAGCGCCGCCGTCTCTGGTGACCTTTGGGTCCATAACGCCGCCACTAGGTACCCCGTGCTCGTGCGTGTCGAGTGCGGGCGTCAGTAGGTCCCCGCGCGCCGTAGAAAGTCACATCCGTGCACCTCGCCGCCGGTGGTCACCGCGGCCGCGCGCGTCGTCGCCGTGCACGGTCCTCACCTCAAAAGGGTGAGCGCACGTATCCTAACACCAGCACCGAGCCAGCCCAGTGGCTAGCACACACGCACACACACGCGAGGTCGCGAGTTCGATCCCGCGCCGCGCACTGCCTTTTTCATTTTATTTCCGCTCGCTGACAGCCGGGGCCCGCTCGTCAGTGACACAGCGCCCGCCTGCGCCGCGTCAGCGCCAGCGTGGCCGAAGGCCCCACGGGTCTGTGGCTGTGGCTAGCCACGGCCCGGTGAAAAACGTTTCGGGCCCTTTTTCTGTGAATATTAAAACTGACAGAAATTTGATTAAGTTTGTAAATTCAATATCTTTTTAAATACTTATCCAAAAATAGCAAACAATATATCAAAATAATCAGGAGAAATAACTTCACCTCATAACATCATTTTCATGTTGAACTAAACACTGGAAATAACTTTTCCTTGCACTTTAGTAAAATGGCAGAATATAAAATGATTTTGTAAAATCCATAACTAAATTAATATTAATCCAAATAATGTCAAACCAATTTTGTGAGCTTAGTACTGTGATCACCTAGCTCCCCTAATTTTGGTAGAATTAATTAAGCATTATTAATTATTTGGCATTAGATTAAACATTACCAAGCCTCTCTGGACTAAAACAATTATAGAAAATGATTGGTTAATCCAAATAAGTTAGGGCCAATTTTGCTAGATCACATTTAAGCAATGTTAGTTACCCCTAAAAGGAATTAATTTTAGGAGCAACAGAACTTAAATAGTAACTAAAATTTGATTAATAAGTTTCTGAATTAAAACAATTATGTAGGAAGTTTAATAACTCCAAATGAATCAAACCCAACTGTATTATCTTCTACACATCAGTAGCCTTCTATAGAATTTTAGTTTGTATTTTTGTGATCAACAGAACCCAAGTTATGCAATTAAACTTGTACCACTAGTTTCTGCCATACTTAAGACATCACTAAATAATAGTTAATTAAATTAAATGGAAACCAAAGTGTGTTGCTCCGTGTGTGCAGTAGCTATTTGTGATGCTTATGATTGTTATGTCGTGATGATTGCTTGAGTAGTTTAGTGATTGTTTGTATGGCTTGTTTGACGTTTAGACGAGAACGTTGCCGGAGCCTACGAGGAGGGGGAATACTTTGATCAACAAGCACAAGACCCCGAGAACTTTGCCGAGCAAGGCAAGCTATCCTCTGAGCTTGCATTTATATACATCTATTTTGTCACCTGAGTTATTCAAAAGTGTCAATGATTTTGAAAACCTTTTTACAAGTACATGAAAACTATTTTGCCACCTATGTAGAAGTATAAGATAGTTGATATCAAATTATAGGATGGGAAAATAATTATTGTTTACTCAAAACCCCTTTGAAATACTTGTGTGGTTATGGAATACCGAGATGTCGGTGTTGGAGTGGAGAATGGAGATGTTTATGAAAAATGCACATTGTGTCTTTGTACTATGACAACCAATCTTAGTCTGTGCGACCACATTTACCCCCATATGGGAACGGGGCTTAGTCATATAATTTGCTCTTATTAGTATGGGATACCTCATCGACGGAGATGACTCCGTCATGCATGAGGGATGGTTTGGAGAACTCCCCTGACCCGGGTCCTCGCTCAAACTCTATGGAAAGATAAGGAGGAGGATTGAAGACTTCATAAATGTGGTCGCCGGGAAAAACATATGAGTCCTCACACTTAGGGTTGCCGACGGGGACCGGACTGAGTGTTGGTGGGAATTATCATATGGGTAGGATCCTATACTAGCATGAGCAAAGGAGAGGCTAGGGTCGGTGGCTCAACTTCGCATACACCTTGTATGGCGGGACGTGGCTGACACGATGAGTTACCGGATGGATGTGGGATAAAAGCGTGCTACCTCTGCAGAGGGTAAAACTATTCGAATAGCCGAGTCCTCGGATATGGACAGTTGGGAGGCTGTCCTCTGACCATGTGCAAGTTTTGCAAAGTTTTGAGAATTGAAAAATAAATGGAGATGTGTTGTATCTGCAACTATACCGACGGGCTGGTATGAGGTTGCTGGAAAAGAGGAGGACCATGACGGGCTATGGTCGAGAAGTGCAGGGTTTTGTGATTTAAAAGTGGAAAATGTTTTATGCAACTATACCAAAGGGCCGGTATGAAGTTGTGGGGATTGAATGACCATGAAGGGTTATGGTCGAAAAAGGAGGAGTTTTGGGGAAATAAACAAAATGGTGATTTTCCGGGAAAATGTTTTAAAAGAGACTTATTACAAAGACAGGTTTATGGGGAAAAGTTCTAAAAGCCTTATTTCCTTTTTCAAGAAAGATATAGAGATTTCAAAACAAAGTTTTAATAAACAAAAGTATATCCTTCTCTTTTCAACAAGGATATAGAGTTTTCAAAGGTGAAAAAGTTTTATTTAAACAATAAAAAGAGTAGTGCATGCTCATTTCGGGGGTAGTTTGCGAGTACATTCAAATGTACTCATATTGGTTTCGTCCCTGGCTATTGTTTTAGCCAGATTTTTGAAGAGGAACAGTTTGAAGAAGAAGATTTCAACGACGTCATGCGAATTAGGGCGCTTCCCAGTCAGCTGCCTGTAGGTTTGGCAAATGACTTGGGCTCCACGTTGTTTTGGTGATTTCCGCTGCGAGTACCTGATGAAGTTATGGCTTCAATCAAGTAAGTAAATTTATTCGGTATTTATGGGTGTTCTGTGATACCAATTCGAGTTATGTGCAACAACAGACTGATCATGGGATTGTTGCAGGAAACATAACGAGTATCTCGGATAGTTAATCCGGGGTCCTCACACATACGGCGAGTACCGAGATCGGATCGCCTCCATTGTAACATCTCATATATCATATCAATACCAATCTAGGGTAGGCAGGAATTAGGTCTTTACCTCACATTGAGGGGCCGAACCTGGATAAATCTGTGTTGATCTTTGTTCCTGTGATCCCAAGCTCGAAGACGATTGACTCGCGCAATCCCACACCTACGAAGTCATCCATGACATCTGACGTGACAAACCCACGACAGTTGGTGCCCACCATGGGGCCTGCGATCAAGAGCGTCACGTTCCACGCAGGATCGATGGTAGGAGCTGAAGATCTTGCCATCAGCCACATCATCACGGTCGATGGCATACCTCTCATTGACGATTCAAGCTGGGGGCCGGAAGTTGATTACCTAGAGACCGGCCACATCATCCCGTTTGGATCTATCCATGTCTTCGTCGGCTTCATCGGCGGCGAATCAGAGGATCCCTCACAGCGGGGCGACTCAGAAGAAGAAGTCGCTGTAACGGTGGACGAAGAAGAGGAATCTACCAACAACGAGCCACTACCCCTCGAAGACGAAGAAGCCCAATCCATCGAGTATGTTCTCGAAGAACGGCTATGTGGAAACCCTAGGGGTGGCAGCTCGCCCTCCTTAGGAGATCAGTACAGGGAAGGGATCTACAGGACCGTGGAAGCAGACGAAGGGCTGGGCATGCCGCAGGGCAGCTCAGCCCCTACGGCGCCGGAAGCAACGGAGCAAGTCGCGCCAGATGGATCAGGAGTCGCAGAGCTCGGTTCAAATCACGCGGCACCCGCTGCAACTACACCAGGAGTCGCGGCCTCAGGAGTCGCAAGCAGAGAGACCCCATCCGGAGTTGTACCCACGAAAACAGGGCCAAGAGCAACCTCCGACGCAGCGGCTGTGATGCCACAAAACAACACGTTGCTTACACCCATATCTGCGGTTAATGCCGCCGCTAGGGTGGCAGAGCTGGAAGCTACTAGGATTGGGCTGTATGATGAAGTCCAAAGGATTGCGGATGAAAGAAGCAGGCTAGCACGCGAGGACCAGCGCCTCCAACAAGAACAACGGCGACTCGCCGAAGATACCATCATCTTACAAGGAGGGCCAGGCACCTTGCCGCACAGACGCCAGGCCAGTCGCCTGCAGCCAGGGATAGTAAATCCCATGGAGTTATTCCAATCACCCACCTCTGGACCCACAGCCGCGGTCCCCGCGGTCGATACGCCAGTAGCCACGGCGCCGCCCAACGCGATCCCATCAGTCGCAACCAACGCGGTACGTCCAGTCGCATGGTCAGAAGCTGCAGCACCATCGGTCACGGTACCCTCATACATGGCACCATCCATCGCGGTTACGCGACCGGCAGCGCCATTAGTCATGCCTGCAGTCCGGTCGTTCGCAGCACCATCAGTCGCGCCGGCAGTTCCATCTTTTGCAACACCGAGAGCGGCGGAAGCCCCAGGATCAAGAGCCGTGGTACAAGCCAACAACAGGGCCATCTTGCCACCTCCGTTGCCACAACCAACCTTTGTGCAGCAGCCGCCACCGCGGCCTCAAAGGTTCCATACGCCACAAGGACATTATGTTAGCCCAGTGGAGAATCTCTACGTGTCTACCAACATCCTGGCTAGGCTGACACCAGCAGGAAACACACCAATGGACAGAGAGGCGAGGCGCGCCATTGAGATGCTGAGCACAGCGGTAGTACAGCAGGCAAACATGTCTGAACATGCGGGATGGCTGCACGCCACCCCCTACAACAGTAGAGTCATGGCGGAAAGAAGCATCCATGCAGAGTCGCCGCAAGTCGCGACTTCAAGTTCAGCGAGGCGACAAAGGGAAAACCAGCCGGCGGTGCAAAATCAACCACAGCAAGTCCAACCCGCAGAAGTTGTGCAGCCGCATACGGTGGTCAATCCAGCGGGAAGGCCAGCTCCATCCAACTTATCATCGCGACTCAAAAGCCCAGTCTGTTTTAATGAGCGGATTAGGTCTGAACCGTTTCCTGCAGACTTTAAAGGACCTCGCAAGGTGAAAGTGCATGTGTTGCCCCATGCGTGATTTTGGTAATTAATGACAATCCTTATGGACTAATGTTTGCATTGAGATATTCTTGTAGATCTTGTCCATGTTGGACTCTAGAAGATTACATGATGATCAATGCTCTATTCAAGGGTTTATATGAAGAATGGTCATGTGTTGAGTTGAACATATTGCAAGTATGTCTTGAAGGATTCAAGACATCATCTTCATGAAGCGGAGCTTAGCGAGGCGCTCCCATAATGGTGTATGGGGAAGTATTTGGAGAAGTCTTCATCAAGCATGTGCTAGCAAGCACAATCAAGAAAGGTGTTCCAACTTGAGGGAGTCAAGATCGTCATCATCTAGCTGAAGTGGAATGCGCAAGGCAAAGGTATGATCTTGATAGGTTTTCTATTTTACCGGTCTCATGGTGTTAGTGGGAGACCGGGTTATAGGATAGACGGTGTACTATCAAGAGGGGCTCTCAAGTGAGTAACTTTATCGCATCTTTATGGAGAGCTCAAACCTTTGCATATTTGGCATATCATCTTTCTTGGTTCTTATTTGGCTTTTATCCATGTGAGAATTTAGAGCTTGTGTTCATCTCCATACCAAGCTCTAGTTCATCAAAAACGGATTTCATTTGAATATCTTGTGTCGCTTTTGATGTTGGCGGTTTTACCGATTTGTCTTTTCTAAGAGAAGTCAAACTCTCTTCTTGTGGTTTCCTCCTCATATGATGGACTATGATGTGTATATGCATGATCTTGTAAAGCTTGTGATTATCTTTGAAACAAGCCCAAGATCATAGAAAACGGAGTCCGGATGAAAAACTTGTTGGGTTCTTGATGTTGGAGGATTTACCGGTTGTTCTTTAATAGAGATGTTTTAACTTTCCTCATTTGGTTTTATCCTTCCCTGTTGAACTATGATGTTTCTCTGCATGATCTTGTAAAGCTCGTTGTGGTGATTACAACGAGCCCAAGAACATCAAAACGGAGTTCGTATGTGAAAGTTGTGCCTGTTTTGGTAATGGTGTTTCTGCTGTTTTTACAAAGTGCGGTAGTACCGCATGAGGCCCGGTACTACCACATAAACATGTTTTTGGTACTGGATTCGACTGATTTTGACCGGTAGTGGCCCGGTAGTGACCCGGTAGTACCGGGTCAAGCCCGGTAGTACCGCCCCGGGGCCGAAAAACAGCCCAACGGGCAGATTTTCGGGCACCTATTTAAGGGCCCTTCTTCCCCAATGTTTCCCAATCACTGCTGCACGTTTTTCCCCTCTCTCTCCTCCATTGTTGACCTTGGAAAAGCTTGCCTCTCTCCCAATTCCTCCCATGATTCTTGTATATCTTTGAGGGATTTGAGAGAGGAGATCTAGATCTACAATTCCACCAATCCCTTCCTCCTCTAAGTGAGGGGAACCTAGTAGATCTTGATCTTGGAGTTCTTGGTATTTCTCCTACTTTGTTCTTCCTCTCTTCTCCCCCCATAAGCATTAGTTGTTTTTGGTGGGATTTGAGAGTGAAGGATTTGAGCACTTGTGCTCTTGCCATTGCTTGTTGCATCGGTTTGTGCTCTCCACGAGGATTCGTGGAAGTTGAAAGTTTGTGAACTTGTTACTCTTGGGTCTTTGGACCCTAGACGCCTTTGTGGTGGTTGAGACCTTGTGTGGTCACTTGTAGCCATTCGGGAGCCCCCAATCCAATTGTGGGTTGTGCCCCGGATGTTGTTGAAAGGCTCCGGATTTCCGCCTCGAAGGATTCCGATAGTGGAAGGTGAACCAAACCTTTGTGGTGCGGTTCATCGGAGAAGGGTGAGCCTTTGTGGCGTTGAGATCGACCTTTGTGGTGCCTCACACCTCTCCAACGAGACGTACTCCCCTAAAAAGGAGGAACTCGGGAATACATCCTCGTCTCCGCGTGCCTCGGTTATTTCTATACCCGAGCTCTTTACTTATGCACTTTACATTGTGATAGCCTTCGTGCTTGAAGTATTCTATTGCTATCACCTTGTTGCTTGTCTTGCTTAGCATAAGTTGTTGGTGCACATAGGTGAGCCTAGTATATTTAGGTTGTTGGCTTGTTAATTTAAACACCTAGTTTTATTCCGCAATTATCAAGCCTAAACCGGAAAAGTTTTAATCGCCTATTCACCCCCCCCCCTAGGCGACATCCTTGTCCTTTCAATTGGTATCAGAGCCTGGGCTCTCTTTTTGGGCTTTACCGCCTAGAGAGTAAAGATGTCGTTTAGAGAATTAGTGCACGATCCCACTTTCTTATTCGATGGCACAAATTATGATGTTTGGAAAATTCGCATGCTTAATCTTTTAGGGCCATGGGTCCAAATTTATTAAGAGATTGTAGATGTGGGTTTTTCTCCTCCAAAGGATTCCCAAGAATTATCTTTAGAGGATGAGGAAAACTCTTATCTCGATACTCTGTTTCTAATGGTCTTATATGTGTTTTGAGCGATGTAGTTCTTGCATCAATCATGCCTTTTCGGAACGCTCATGAGCTTTGGACCAAGCTTCAAGATATATATGAAGTGTCCAACATTATTGAGGATGATTGTTCTCCTCCACCTCCGGCCGTGATGAGTTCACAACTTCTTCCACTTCACCAACATGTGATTTGTCACAAGGTAATGATATGGTGAGTGGTGATAGAAATTGCTTTGTTGATGGTGAATATTCTATTGACTATACTTCATCTCTATCTCATTGCAATGATCTATCTTTGGACTTAAACACTTCTAGCACTCCAAATGTTTTACATGCTAGTGTTGCTAGTCCTTGCATATCATGTAATAGTTGCTTAACTAAATCTCATGATGATATGCTTCCTATGTCTTGTTGCCATGAAAATAATTCTTCCATATCCTCTAGTATTTGTGTGGCTAACAATGTAGAGGAATCCCAACATTTGTTGGAACAAGACATGTCCTCAATGGTGCTTCAAGTATTCTTCATCATCAACGTCCATTACCACTTTTGCCTTATGGCTAGGATTCAAAGGTATCTCCACCTTTGGAACCCTCTACATCTTGTGATGATGTGGATGAGGATTCTCATGAGAACATATGGATGTTGAATCCTTAACAAAGAAGGGTGAGATGGTATTTGGTGCTCTCCCCAAAGGTAGCAAAGCTATCCCTCCTCTATGTGAAATCATTGCTTATGCTATTAAGAGTAGGGAAATCATTGAGGATTTGGAAACTCAATTTGATGAGAAATGTCAAATTGAGAGAGAGGATGCTATGAAAAGGCATCCTTAGAAATGCTCTTGAGGAAGAGCAAGAGCTTCGAGTGTCTCTTGAGGAGAAACTTGAATCTCTTGATGAATCAAATGATCTTATTATTGCTAAAATCATTAAGGAAAGAGATCATGCTATTGCTAAATATAAAGTGCTTAAAAAGGAAAAAGTTGAATTTGGTGTTGGCAATGCTAGACTAATTGAGGACATAGAGAGACTTGACAAAGCCACAAGGCTTTAGAAAGTGAACACTCTCTCCTTATCAAGTCTCATGATCAACTCCAAACTCAACTATCTAAAAATGATGAGCTTGCCAAGTTGTCTTCTTCCATTTCTAATATTGATGATGCTTGTGCTACTAACTCCACTTCTTGTGAAGCATCTATTTTGAAGGAGAATGTTGAGCTAAGGGCTCAACTTGAGTTGCTAACTAGCAAGTATAGGAAATTGGAAGAAAGTCATGAAAAGCTATCTAGCTCTAATGATGATCTTCTAGCATCCTATGCTAAGCTAAAGTTAGCTCATGAGGCTATTATGTCAAAGGTAACATCTTGTGAGCCTCATGTGGACAATGGCACAACTTCTCTCTAAATGCTTTATTGCCATGTGCTAGTCCTAGTAATTCTACATCACACTATTGCTAATCTTGTGATGAATTACTTTCCTTGCCTTGTTGCTCTAACAATGAAGCTCTACTTCCTCTAGTGTTTGTGTTGATACTAACCATGTAGAGGAATTAAATGAGCTCAAGGCCCAAGTCACTTCTTTGAAGAAAGACTTGGAAAAGCGTCATGTTGGGATCACACTTGACAATATGTTGAGTGTTCAAAGACGCCCCAATGACAAGAGTGGACTTGGATTCAACTCCAATAACAAGAACAAGTCCAAGTATCAAGAAGAACAAGGGCCAAGAACAAGTTAAGATTCGGCCAAGATTGTTTGCTTCAAGTGCAAAGTTGAAGGGCACCATGTTAGATCTTGCCCTTTGAAGAAGAAGCTCTTAGTGAGAAGCAACAAGGGAAGAAGCCTCAAGTTCCTCAAGTTGAAGAACGGCCTCTTCCCAAGAAGAATCAAGCTACCCCTCCTCAAGTCAAGATTCCAACTAAGAAGAAAGGAGGAAGAATGTTGCTACTATGCCGTGAGAAGGGTCACTTTGCTTCTTCATGCACTAATGGTACCTTATCCAACCCCATTATTATTGATGATGTTTATTCTCTTCGGAAGGATAAGGTTGGCAATGTGTTTGCCAAATATGTTGGTACTCAAAGTGGTGTCAAGAAAAAACCATTTGGGTTGCCAAGCCTATTGTGACTAACCTCTTAGGACCCAACTTGGTTGGGGACCAACAAGCTAAAACTTGATCAATAGGTGTTGTTGGAGGGCATTGGAGACTTGGCTACATCATGAAGAATTAAGGGATCTTCATCAATTATATTATCTCAAGCCAAGTCATTTGGATTATATTGTTCTATCTCATATCCAATGTTCCTCCTTGCGGTAACTTTTATTTAAATCATATATACATTGAAAGTTGCTTGCACCCTTGCATGTGTTAGGTTTTGTACCTTGCTAGTGTTGTATGTGTTGTGCTCTCTACTTACTTATCTTGAGTAATCAAGTATGTGTATGTTGGTTTGCACACCATTTACTTGTGTTGAGCCTTATTGCTTTTATTTGATATCTTATCTTGTTGGCTCTCTTTTTGAGAGATTAATGGACTATCCTATTTTGGGAGTGATATGCTTCGTGCACTTCACAATCCTAAAATTGTGTA
Source organism: Poa pratensis (assembly GCA_947311845.1). Taxonomy (NCBI): domain Eukaryota; kingdom Viridiplantae; phylum Streptophyta; class Magnoliopsida; order Poales; family Poaceae; genus Poa; species Poa pratensis. Next base: position 3,343,866 of record CAMZMU010000057.1, read on the forward strand.
TACATGAGGAATACCACTTAGTGTTGATATATTAATATTATCTACTCTCTATGTGGTATATCGTTCTCATGAGAAATTCAAATTCTAATGTCCATTAATTATCTCTTGTTGGTTTGTTGCCTCTTGTTAAGAAATTTGGATTATCACATTATGGGGGAGTAATAAGCTTTGTGCATATTACAAACCTAGAAAATGTGAACATGTGAGGTATTGCCACCTAGAATTGATATTATTCATTATCTTATTCCTATGTGGCATGTTTGTCAAACAAGTTCCCATTTGCTTAAATGCTTTTTGCCTCTCACCGTTGGATCTTGTTTGTGATGGAAGTTCTTGATATGGCTTTCCCTAAATATGTTCTCATATATCTTTTTGGGAAACCATTTGCTTCAAGCTACTCCTTGGAGTTGCTTTGCATTATCGCGTGAATATTTGAAGCTATCAAGAATATCTATTTATCTAAGCATGGCTTTCAAATCTTATTGCTTTCCTTGAACATGACTAGTGTTTGAATAATATGTATGGAGAGTGATGATCCCATTTGTGTGCATTTTGTATTCAAATGCAAGATCAAAAATAATGCACAAATCTTGGGGAGCAATCCTATATGCTTTTGAACATTAGTTGTCTTCAATTGGTATTTGATCCCGATGACGTGTCTCTTTGAAGACAAACATTTCTCGTCTTGGTACTTTGTGACATCATGAGAAGTGTAGAGGGTTTGATTTATTCCTTGATGGCATTTTCATCAATTGGTATCTTACTTTCATTTGGCATCTTTTCAAAATGGTATCTTCAATCATGTGTTGATTTGGGCTTTTGATATAATTTGGACAATTTTCCTTCTTGTCACACTTGTGTGTGCTTTCTTAGTTTAAATGGTGTTTTGTCCAAATTGTATCTCGTTTGGTTCTTGGAAGTCTTGTGCATGCATATTTACTATGTATATCTTATGGCATGCTTTCTTTCGTTGATCCAATATATAGGATAAAACTCCAACAAATCCTAAATGGCTAAGATGTGCATGAAATTTAATTTCATATCAATATGCACATATTTATGTGGAGTTTGTCCTATGTATTGTAGTTGCTCTAACTACTTGGGCCCAATAAGTTGGGAACCATTTTGTACTTGAATTTGTTTTAGGTACATTGGAGATGCATTGGAAGCTTGTCTCATTTACAAGGAAGGTGTTATCGCCATGTGCTTATTGGAGCCGAGCTTGGATGATCATGAACTTCTATCTTCTACATCACCAATGCTATCTCGGTAACGAGTATCTACCTCATGCATACATTTCTAGCTTTCAACCTTGTGTAGGTTGCTTCTTGGCATGATTAGTTGCAATTGATGTTCTTGAAAAGCTTTTATCAAAATATCTTTATTGCAAATGTGAGCAAGACGGGATGATTTCATATCAAGGGGAATATATAATCATTTTATTGATTCACCAATCCCAAATATGGTACTCTAGCAAGTCTTCTCAAAGTCTCTCATGTGCAATATTAATGAATTTGCAAAACCATTTGCCCTTTGTGATACTTGTTATCTTTCTCGGAGCATCCCATCTATCATTTTTTTCCCTTGTGGACTTTCTTGATGCTATGATGAGATTGTCTTGGAAGTTCATCTATATCCTTTTAAGATAAAATTGAGCTTTGTGCTATGCTTTTAAGCAAAGATCTTATTGGTATATATATGACTTCCACTAGGATATCATGTTCTTCACCGTAGTATCTATTTTGTGTGTGCGTGTTTCTTTGTGGACATATCTTCATGATTGATGTCTACTTAGAAACTTATACACATGAGAGTAGTTACATCTTTATTTGGTATTCCAATTCTTTAGTGACCACCTTTTATTGCTTTTTGATTCGTTGGTGGTTTCTAAAAGGCACAAGCTTCATTTGTCATTTGGTATATTTTTGCATCTTAATAAGCTTGTGGACCTATTTGCTTCTCTTGTGTTTGTGTTCAAAATTATCTAGAGGGAGTGAGGATTCCATGTTGTGCACACTATATTGAAATACAAATCCTTATTGTGTACGTACCTTGGGGAGTTCCCTCTTGTTTTTTAAAACACTTTTCGGATCCTTTGTTTGGTTACTTCTTTTGTCGAAGTATCTTTCAATTTGATTTTCTTTTGCAATCTTTGGATTCTCAATATAGTTTGATCTCCTTCCCAACTATTCGTCATTGGATATGTGCATTTGATTTCACTCATATTATGAGAAATGCACACATTATGGGGGAGCTCTTACTATATTGGTCTTCTAAATTTTTCCTCCCATTTCGGCAATCGATGCCAATGGGGGAGAGATTTAGAGGGTTTAAGGGAATTTGTTCTTTGTTCTCTTGCATCTTTGCTTATTGTGTTGCATGGTTGCTTAATTCATTTTATAAACCCTCGTAAAAAGGGATTGTCATCAATTACCAAAATGGGGGATATTGAAAGTGCATGGGTTGCCCCATGCGTGGTTTTGGTAATTAATGACAATCCTTATGGACTAATGTTTGCATTGAGATATTCTTATAGATCTTGTCCATAGGAAAAGATTGGAATTCATGTGTTGGATGCTAGAAGATTACATGATGATCAATGATCTATTCAAGGGTTTATATGAAGAATGGTCATGTGTTGAGTTGAGCATATTGCAAGTATGTCTTGAAGGATTCAAGACATCATCTTCATGAAGCGGAGCTTAGCGAGGCTCTCCCATAATGGTGTATGGGGGAGTATTTGGAGAAGTCTTCATCAAGCATGTGCTAGCAAGCACAATCAAGAAAGGTGTTCCAAGTTGAGGGAGTCAAGATCGTCATCATCTAACTCAAGTGGAATGCGCAAGGCAAAGGTATGATCTGGATAGGTTTTCTATTTTAACGGTCTCATGGTGTTAGTGGGAGACCGGGTTATAGGATAGACAGCGTACTATCAAGAGGGGCTCTCAAGTGAGTAACTTTATCGCATCTTTGTGGAGAGCTCAAACCTTTGCATATTTGGCATATCATCTTTCTTGGTTCTTATTTGGCTTTTATCCATGTGAGAATTTAGAGCTTGTGTTCATCTCCATACCAAGCTCTAGTTCATCAAAAACGGATTTCATTTGAATATCTTGTGTCGCTTTTGATTTTGGAGGTTTTACCGGTTTGTCTTTTCTAAGACAAGTCAAACTCTCTTCTTGTGGTTTCCTCCTCACATGATGGACTATGATGTGTATATGCATGATCTTGTAAAGCTTGTGATTATCTTCAAAATAAGCCCATGATCATAGAAAACGGAGTCCGGATGAAAAACTTGTTGGGTTCTTGATGTTGGAGGATTTACCGGTTGTTCTTTAATAGAGATGTTTTAACTTTCCTCGTTTGGTTTTATCCTCCCCTGTTGAACTATGATGTTTCTCTGCATGATCTTGTAAAGCTCGTTGTGGTGATTACAACGAGCCCAAGAACATCAAAAACGGAGTTCGTATGCGAAAGTTGTGCCCGTTTTGGTAATGGTGTTTCTGCTGTTTTTACAAAGTGCGGTAGTACCGCATGAGGCCCGGTACTACCGCATAAAACGTGTTTTTGGTACTGGATTCGACTGGTTTTGACCGGTAGTGGCCCGGTAGTGACCCGGTAGTACCGCCCCGGGGCCGAAAAACAGCCCAACGGGCAGATTTTTGGGCACTTATTTAAGGGCCCTTCTTCCCCAATGTTTCCCAATCACCGCTGCACGTTTTCCCCCCTCTCTCTCCTCCATTGTTGACCTTGGAAAAGCTTGCCCCTCTCCAAATTCCTCCCATGATTCTTGCATATCTTTGAGGGATTTGAGAGAGGAGATCTAGATCTACAATTCCACCAATCCCTTCCTCCTCTAAGTGAGGGGAACCTAGTAGATCTTGATCTTGGAGTTCTTGGTATTTCTCCTACTTTGTTATTCCTCTCTTCTCCCCCCATAATTATTAGTTGCTTTTGGTGGGATTTGAGAGTGAAGGATTTGAGCACTTGGTGCTCTTGCCATTGCATTGTTGCATCGGTTTGTGCTCTCCACGAGGATTCGTGGAAGTGAAAGTTTGTGAACTTGTTACTCTTGGGTCTTTGGACCCTATACGCCTTTGTGGTGGTTGAGACATTGTGTGGTCACTTGTAGCCATTCGGGAGCCCCCAATCCAATTGTGGGTTGTGCCCCGGGTTGTTGTTGAAAGGCTCCGGATTTCCGCCTCGAAGGATTCCGATAGTGGAAGGTGAACCAATCCTTTGTGGTGCGGTTCATCAGAGAATAGGGTGAGCCTTTGTGGCGTTGAGATCGAACTTTGTGGTGCCTCACACCTCTCCAACGAGATGTACTCCCCTAAAAAGGAGGAACTCGGGAATACATCCTCGTCTCTGCGTGCCTCGGTTATTTCTATACCCGAGCTCTTTACTTATGCACTTTACATTGTGATAGCCTTCGTGCTTGAAGTATTCTATTGCTATCACATTGTTGTTTGTCTTACTTAGCATAAGTTGTTGGTGCACATAGGTGAGCCTAGTATATTTAGGTTGTTGGCTTGTTAATTTAAACACCTAGTTTTATTCCGCAATTATCAAGCCTAAACCGAAAAAGTTTAATTCGCCTATTCACCCCCCCCCCCCCCCCACTCTAGGCGACATCCTTGTCCTTTCACAAGATCGCAAATTACAACGCAAGCATGGATCCAGTCACTTGGCTCAACAACTATGAGATGTGCATGAGCATCCTCAACACATCCGAAGAGATCTGTGCCCGGTACTTAAATATGATGTTAGAAGGCGCAACCCACATCTGGTTACAGAACTTGCCGCCAAATTCAATAAACTCTTGGGATGAGATGAAGGAAGTTTTCGTCAAGAATTTCCAAGGAACATGCAAGCGACTCTGCAGTATAGAAGATCTTGAGCGCTGCGTACAGAAGGAAGGCGAGTCGAGTCGCCACTGGATGAGGAGGGTGGCAGAAATTATACACTCCTCGGATAATATACCTCCAAGCTCAGCTGTCCTGGTTATGGAGAAAAATTGCAAGTTCGAGCCGCTGGTCCATAAACTAGGCCGCATGAAGGACAAAGTCAAGAGCCTCAGCGAGGTGATGGCAGCGGCTAACAAGTACGCCAGCTCGGATAAGACCAAGGATGCATCCGATGGAGAAGAAGAGGAAACTGCTGGCAAAGGAAAAAAGAGCAGCAGCAAGCTAGCAATAGTAATGCGAGTTATAACAAGCGCAAGAACGAGGAAGGAAACTCGGGATTAGTCGCAAACACGAACACTCGTTACAAGCAAAGCAGCGGCAGAGGAAGAAATTTCCACCCAGTTAACCTGGAAGAGGTTTTCAACCGCCCCTGTGACATCCATGTGGGAAATGATGGAAAACCACCCAACCACACAAAGGCGCAGTGCTATTATTACAAAAAGTGGAAGGATGGGCAGCCACTCAATGGGAATAACAACCATCAGAACAATGAGGGAGGCAACCACGGCGGAGGCAACAACAATGCTGCCCCAAACCCACAGCCAGACCAGCCGCAGTTCCCAAAACAGCTGGGTCAATATCACACAATTGTGGTTAATACCTCAAGGAGGGAGCAAAAGCTGCGACGACGCAACCAAGCTGTTAACGCCGTAGTGCCAGCCATACCACAATGGCTGAAGTGGTCCGAGCAGCCAGTAGTTTGGAGTCGCGAAGATCACCCCGGAGAAATAAACGAAGGAGGCAAGCTCGCGCTTGTGGTCGCCCCTCAAGTCGCAGGATACAAATTAAGCAAAGTACTGATGGATGGAGGCAGCAGCATCAACATATTATACTATGAGACTTTCAAGAGAATGAATCTCCAATAAAAGCAGTTGCATCTGTCCAGGACAACATTCCACGGTGTCGTGCCAGGCGTATCAGTCCAACCATTAGGGCGAATCGACCTGGAAGTCACCTTCGGGACGCAAAGCAACTTCAGAAGCGAGTACATCTGGTTCGAAGTTGTAGACTTCCAGAGCCCATATCACGCGCTGTTCGGCAGAGAAGCGTTCGCAAAATTCATGGCTAGGCCGTGCTACGTGTACCAGAAGTTAAAGATGCCAAGTCCCAAGGGAGTCATTACTATCAATGGCGATAAAAAGATAGCACAAGAATGCGAAGAAGGCGACAGGGCCATGGCTAGAGCTGCTTGCGTCGCAGAGAGCATGCCCGTTCGCGAACCGCAGCAAAATTTTGACGACATCGTGGAGGCCAAAAGGCACCTGCCCGACCTGCGGCTTCAGATTACAGCCGCAAGGGAGGAGAGGAAAGCAAGAGCTACAGGCCATCAGCAATAAGGGTATATCCCAAACATCGCGAGTCTCCATCAGCGACCGCAACAGAACCACCAAGGGTTCACAGTACCAAGCTGGCCACTCAAGGCTCAAACTTCAACACTGGTCGCCACCTAGGCGCGACCGTACCATATGCATCAAAAACCGGCCGCCACCCAGGCGCGGCCGTAAATCTGATCGCCACCTAGGCGCGATCGACCCATGTATGAAAAACCGGCCGCCACCTAGGCGCGGCCGTAACCTATGCGTCAAAACTCTGGTCGCCACTTAGGCGTGACCGACCCCACATGTATCACATCTGGTCGCCACCTAGGCGCGACCGACCCCATGTATCACAAGGGATCGCCACCCAGGCGCGATCCAACCCCATCTGTATCACATCTGGTCGCCACCTAGGCGCGACCGACCCTATGTATCATATAATGATTTTGAAATAAAGCTGGCACCCCTACTATGTAGGCGGTTGTCGTATTGTGAGTCTTTATTTTCTAATCATTGGTTCCTTGGGGGTGCAGCAGCTTTATGAGCGTGGCCTATTACCTTGGAATCGCCAAACGAGTGGCATTTATCGTGATTATACTCAGCCTTCACTTGGATGCGACTTGCATTATGTGGCCAAAGTACTGGGGATGCGGTGTCAATCGAGCTTGATCGCCTATCATGGCCGCTCTCGACCCTGAACACGCATTTTACCCTAGGAAATACTGAGCCGCGCAAGGGCCTAAGTAAGGAACAATCGAGACAAATCATAAGGACCAGCCTATTGGTCGAAACCCGTACTGCTGAGAGTACTTAACAATCATACCATTGTCTCTGACACATAATTCCAACAATTATTACAAGCCACTAAGGGCTAAGTTCACCATATCATTGTTTTTCTTCACTTTTGCCCAGCTTTTGGCTTATGGGAAGGAGGAACATGCGGCTTACCAAGCTTGACAGAAGGAGCAGCTGCAGGCTCGTTGGGAGGCTTATTAGTCGCAGGCTTGGGGGCTGCAGAGCTGGAAACACCTGGAGAGGAGTTCTTTTCTTGCGGGATCAACAAACTGGTCGACGCAGTGGGTAACCTCTCAAATCTCTTCCCATCTGGATGATAGTTTCCCAGATAGGTCGCCAGGTCCACTCCGTCCACGAGCTCAGTCGCATGATCGCGCATGCTCTTCCACGTCGCCGCGTACTCTGAGGGCGTCAAAATGGTGCCATCTGTCTTCTTCGGAAGCCTGCCTTTCGCAACCTTGGCAGCATCAAATGACGGATCATACGTCTTGGCCAATGCAAGAACGTGAGCCACGCCGGAGCGAGCTGAGGATTCCTTCCAGTCCAAGAAGTATTGAGGCGCCTTAAGCAGCCTCTTCAACAGTCCTTCAGCATCAGCAGGGACATATTTGGTTGGCAGGAGGCAAGCAGATAATTGCTTCATGGCCTCGCAAGTCTTCCGTGCAAACTCGCGGATATATTCCAGCTGCTCCTGTGTACTACCACGCTGCGATGTCGCATCCTCACCTGCAACATGGCAGCTATCAGTTAGCACAACTACATACAAAAGCAGGTGACCAAGAAAAAGTGCACCTGTGAATTGCAAAACGTACCAGTCAACTCTTGAGTCATGATGCAGACTTTGGCATGAACAAGGTTATGGGCGTCAGATATTTTTGCCAATTTCTTCTCAAGGCGACCAATCTCAACAGCCTTTAGCCGCGTGTCCTCGTTGGCTAGAGTAATGGCGTCCTTTTGAGCACTGATTTGAAGGTCCTGCTGCTGGATCCTTACCTGGGATTTCTTTTCAACCTCTTTAAGCCGCAGCTCAGTGGCCTTGGCCTGTTCAGACAGTTTATAGCTCTCGTCAGTAAGATCGCCAATCCTGGCGTCTTTTTTCTTCAATTCAGCATCGCGTTGGCAAAGGAGCTCGCGCAGACTCGCAAGTTCAGAGGGAGCCTCCCGCAATTGCTTCTCCAAGGCATGTTTCTCCGCAGTAACGGTGTATAATTCCTCCTACAAGGTAGAAGATTAAACAGATCAAAGGCAATGGAAAAGTTTGCAATAATTTGCGAGCGGCTACTACAAAATATAACAACTACAAGAAGTATCCAGTTCCCCTTTGCATCAAAGAAGAAACTCGATCCTTGGGGGCTAGAGACAGACAGGCCAAGATAGATAATTAACTTGTAAGCCGCAGACAAATTGGACAGTGCCTCACAAAGCTCTGCGGCTTGTTTATCATTTGAGGCAATGATGGCCCGCGACAGGTGTTCAGCACGGCTCAAGGAGGAAGCAACCTCAAGATGCAGTGCTGGCGACTGCTGATTATCAGCCGCCAGTGACTCAACCAGCGGTGCTTCGGCATTCTTAGCTATCACAACCGCGGTTGTGGGATTGACCTTCTCTGTGTCCTGGGCGGCGAGGAGATCCGTCCCGTCTTCCAGAGCCACCTCTCGGGCAGCCGTGTCAGGAGCAGGGGCCGTAGCCAGATCATCAGTGGTGGCCACGCCCTCCACCATGGCAGTATAAGCCGCAGGCGCCATGGGCGGCTCAGCCGCAGCCTCGGAGACAGCTCCCAGATCAGCCGCGGTTTTAACCGCACTTCTGCAAGAACAAGAGCATTGAATAAGAAAGAAGCGCATATGGCAGAAAAGAAACACTATAACCGCGGAGAAAGTTACTAACTCTGGAGCCATCTTCACGGAGGCCATAAGGCCGTCACTTACGGTGACGACAGACCCTGGAACCCTGAATCTACAATCAGAGGTCTATGTGTCAATAAAAGGAAGGAAAAGAATGTGCAGTCAGGATGCCAAGGCAGTAAGAATTACCAGAATTGGGTCACATATCTTCTTCGGCCGAGGCAGTGGCTTTAAACACACGCCTGGCAACAGAGGGAGTCGCACCCACAACAGGCTTGCGACGCTTGGCGGCCTCAGAATTTTCTAGAGCGTTATGCTCTGGTTCCTCCCGGGATAGTCTCTTCGAGGCCCTGCGGGGAGTTGGGCCAGCCGCAGCAGGAGGACTCGTGGCCGGCACAGGGCTGTGGTCTTCCTCCAACTCAGTATCTTCACCATCTGAAGCCGCAGTGGCAACAAATGGAACATCAGCAATCTCACTGCCCTCTAAAGTGGGCAGCAACTTCTTCCTTGTGGCACGCTTGGGAGCAACAGCGCCCACATCAGTCGCCGGAAGCGACCAATAGTTCTCATCAGCCAGATCCAGAAAAAGGTGGATTTTAGTATAAAAAAGGAACGCAATTCTGCTACAAAGACAAAGGTCTAGAGAAGAAAAGTTACCTCGAAAGGCTTGTTATTAGCACGAAAAGGGGCAAGCCCCACCTTGTCAAAGGAGACATTTTTCTCCTCGGTCACACGGGTGACGAATTCCACCCACTCCTCAGGTTCCCAGTCAGCAGCTCGGATGCGATCAACATCAGCAGAAGTGCCAGATCACTCGAGAAAGGACCGCTGCCGGGGACTCACTGGTTGGATACGCCACTTCGTCCAGCAGGAGAGAAGATCAAGGCCATGACCGATCAGGGCACGTACCTTGATCAGCAACTCATTGATAAAGGATGTGGCGGCATCCCGAGGTTTGGACTTCAGTGCCTCAGTAGGCACGAAGGTGGTATTGAACCAGGAGGGGAGGCGAGTTTCGCCCTCCGGCGAAGTGTCTTGGCAGTAGAAGAAAGATTTTTGCCAAGCCCTGGGTCGATTCGCCAGGGCTAGCTTGGGAAGAACAGAATTTTTGTGGCGTTGCAGGGAGATGGCGCCGACCTGAACATAGGCGCCACCTTTGGAAGTAAGTTGGCTGTTGCAAGAAAAAGAGGCCAGCCACAGATCAATGTTGGGGGCTACGCCAAGGTAGTCCTCACACAGTACATGATAATTGCTCACTTGTAGCATTGAGTTAGGCCCGATGTCGTGAAGACGGAGGCCCAGCCATTGAATCAGATTGCGGAAGAAGAGGGAACCGGGCGGCGTGAATCCACGCTCCACGTGCTCCACGAACACCACTAGTTCATTGGGCTTGGGGCGCGGCTCGATTTCGTCACCTGGCGCCCGCCAGACGTTGCTCTCCCTCGGCGGCAAGAAACCTTTGATGGCCAGATCCGCAAGGACCTCCTTTGTCGTGGGTTTGTCACGTCAGACGTCATGGATGACTTCGTAGGTGTGGGATTTGCGCGAGTCAATCGTCTCCGAGCTTGGGATCGCAGGAACAAGGACGAACACAGATTTACCCAGGTTCGGCCCCTCAATGTGAGGTAAAGACCTACTTCCTGCCTACCCTAGCTTGGTATTGATATGATATATGTGGTGTTACAATGGTGGCGATCCGATCTGGGAACTCGCCGTAAGAGCTAGGGTTTTAGGGCTTGATAGCTTGACCCTGTCTAAGTCCTGCGAGTCCTCTTTATATACACAGAGGCTCACTAGGTTACAAAGGAAACTTCCTCCACAAGGAATACATTGACTGGAACCTACCTGGAGACTAACTCCTCCTCACGTCTTCCAGGATATGTCTTCTAGATCTTTCTCCTTGTGGCGGTGTGATATTGGGCTTGCTTTTATGTAGGCCCTTTTGGCGCGAGTAAAGTAGGTCGCACTTATCAACATGGGCCGCGGGTTAATCCACAAAGTATTCCCCCGACATTAGCCCCCAAGATTGGTTAGAACTTCACATGAGGATCCTTTGGTTACTGGAGGTAGTTGTTAAGCCGCACTGTGAGCATTCTGACTAATCTCTTGACTGATGCGATTCAAAGCCACGACTATTTGTGCGACTCATATTTCCATCTGAAAATATTCTGTTTCCTTCAATTGCGGACCGTTCCTCATTCTGCGGGCGCAAATTATTCCGTTGATCTCGGGCATCCCAGTTATAAGCTGCGGCGGCCTAGGTCAATATTCACTTGCCTCTGCTTTCTCCTTGCTTCCAACCGCGCCGCCGTCTTCCTCAATCGAGCTTAGCCCCCGATCCAATTTGTTCGCAATGGCGCCCAAGGCAAAGCCATCCGATGATAAACAAGATCTCCTGCAACTGGGAAGGATCCTGGGTAACGGAGCAGACTCTTGCGGATCTCACCGATGCTGGCTTCTTGCCGCCGAAGGAGGACAACATCTGGCGGGCGCCAGGTGATGAGATCGAGCCGCGCCCCAAGCCCAACGAACTGGTGATGTTCGTGGAGCACGTGGAGCGTGGGTTCACGCCTCCCGGCTCCCTCTTCTTCCGCAACCTGATGCAACGCCTGGGCCTCCGCCTTCATGACATCGGACCCAACTCAATGCTCCAGGTGAGCAATTTCCATGTACTGTGCGAGGACTATCTCGGCATAGCCCCCAATATCGATCTGTGGCTGGCCTCTTTTTCTTGCAATAGCCAGCTTGTCTCCAAAGGTGGCGCCTACGTTCAGGTCGGCGCCATCTCTCTACAGCGCCACAGAAACTCTTGTCTTCCCAAGCTAGCCCTGGCGAATCGTCCCAGGGCTTGGCAAAAATCTTTCTTTTACTGTCAAGACACTTCTCCGGAGGGCGAAACTCGCCTCCCTGCTTGGTCCAACTCTCTTTTCGTGCCTTCTGAGGCACTAAAATCCAAACCTCGGGATGCCGCAACATCCTTCGTGAATGAGTCGCTGATCAAGGTCCGTGCCTTAATTGATCATGGCCTTACTGGCCTTGATCTTCTTTCTTGCTGGACGAAATGGCGCATCCAGCCAGTGAGTCCCCGTCAACTGTCCTTCCTCGAGTGCTCTGGCACTTCTGCTGATGTTGATCGCGTCAAGGCTGCTGACTGGGAGCCTGAAGACTGGGTGGAGTTCGTCACCCGTGTGACTGAGGAGAAGAACATCTCCTTCGACAAGGTGGGGCTCGCCCCTTTTAGCGTTAACAACAAGCCTTTTGAGGTAACCCTCCCCTCTAGTCCTTTGTCCTTATAGTAGAATGCCTTTCTTTTTGATATTAAGTCTTCCCTTTTCTGTATCAGGCTGATGAGAACTACTGGTCGCTTCCCGCGGCTGGTGTGGGCACTGCTGCTCCCAAGCGTGCCGCAAAGAAGAAGTTACTGCCCGCTTTAGAGGGCAGTGAAGTCGCTGACATCCCATCTGTTGCCACTGCGGCTTCAGATGATGAAAATACTGATCTGGAGGAGGATGACAGTCCTGTGCCAACCGCGAGCCCTCCTGCGGCTGATCCAACTCCCCGCAGGGCCTCAAAGAGACTGTCCCGGGAGGAGCCAGAGCTTAACGCTCTGGAAAATCCTGAAGTCATCAAGCGTCGCAAACCTGCAGTGGACGCGACCCCTCCTGTTGCCAGGCGTGTGCTTAGGACCACCGCCTCGGCTGAAGAAGACATGGAACCCCATTCTGGTAATTCTTGCTGCCTTAGCATCCTGACTGCACATTCCTTCATTTCCTTTTATTAACATGTGGACCTCTGGTTGTAGACTCAGGGTTCCAAGGTGTGTCATCGCCGTCAAGCGACGGCCTTATGGCCTCTGTGAAGATGGCTCCAGAGTTAGTAACTTTCTTTTGTTCTCATAGCATTTTTCTTCTGCCGCGCATGCTTCTTTCTTATATAATTGTCTTGTTCTTGCAGAGCTGCGGTTGATGCTACAACCACGGCTGATCTGGGAGTTGTCTCCGCGGCTGTGGTTGAGTCGCCTAAGGCGCTTGCAGCTCATACTGCCATGGTGGAGGGCACGGCCACCACTGATGACTTGGCTTCGTCGCCTGCCCCTAACACGGCTGCCCAGGAGGTGGCTCTGAAGGATGGACAGGTCCCCTCGTTGCCCCAGACACAGAGGAGGTGGATCCCGCAGCCGCAGTCAAAGCACCGCTGGTTGAGTCGCCAGCGGCTGTTAATCAGAAATCGCCTGTACTGCGCCTTGAGGTGCCTCTCTTCCTCATCATTGAGCCGCGCAGAACAGCTGTCGCAGGCCATCATTGCTTCAAGCGACAAACAAGCTGCAGAGCTGCGTGAGGCACTCTCCAATTTATCTGCGGCTTACAAGGTAATAATTTCTCTTATCCTGTCTGTCCTAGCCCCCAAGGATCAAGGCCTTCTTTGACGTAAAGGGGGACTTGGTACTTCTTTTTATAATAACTTCTCACAAATTACTGCAAACTTCTCCGCTGCCCTTTATCTGTTGATCTTCTGTTTTTAGGAAGAATTATATACTGTGACTGCGGAGAAGCTTGCTCTGGAGAAGCAATTGCAGGAGACTCCCTCTGAGCTTGAGAATCTGCGCAAACTCCTTCTCCAACGCGAGGCTGAACTGAAAGAAAAAGACGCCAGAATTGGCGATCTTACTGACGAGAGCTTCAAGCTATCTGAACAGGCCAAGGCCACTGAGCTGCGGCTTAAATTTTTTGAAGAAAAGTCTCATGAGAGGATCCAGCAGCAAGATTGTCAAATCAACCCCAGAAGGATGCCATTACTCAAGCCAATGAGGATGCGCGGCTTAAAGCTGTGGAGATTGGCGACCTTAAGAAGAAATTGGCGAAAGTGTCTGACGCCCACAACCTTGTCCATGCTAAAGTTTCCATCATGACCCAAGAGCTGACTGGTATGTTTTGCAGTCCACAACTTCACTTTCCCTTAGCTTTCTTTGTTTGCATATAGCTGTGCTAATTGATGGCTGCCATGTTACAGGTGAGGATGCTAGAACGCAGAAAGGCAGCACACAAGAGCAGCTGGAGTATATCCGCGAGTTTGCGCACAAAGCTATCGATGGAATGAAGAAATTATCAGCTTGCCTTTTGCCAACCAAGTCTGTCCCCGCTGATGCTGAAGGATTATTGAAAAGGCTGCTCAAAGCGCCTCAGTACTTCTTGGACTGGAAAGAATCTTCTGCTCGCTATGGCGCGGCTCATGTGCTTGCCTTGGCTAAACATATGATCCATCCTTCGATGCTGCCAGGGTCGCACAAGGCAAGCCTTCAAAGAAGACGGACGGCACCGAGCTGACATCCTCAGAATATGCGGCTACATGGAAGGGCATGCGAGGCCATGCGACTGAACTTGTGGACGGAGTGGACCTGGCGACCTTTCTGGGAAATATCATCCAGATGGGTCGAGATTCGAGAGATTACCCACTGCATCAACCAGCGTGGCTGCTCCTCAAGAGAAGAACTCCTCTCCAGGTGTGTCCAGCTCCTCAGCCCCCAAGCCCGCAACTGACAAGCCTTCAAGCAAGCCTGCGACTGCTGCTCCTGCCAAGCCTGGTAAGCCGCCAGTGCCTCCTACTCACAAGCCAAAAGCTGGGAAGAAGTGAGTGAAAAACAATGTTATGGTGAAGTTAGCCCTTAGTGGCTTGTAATAATTGCTGAAATGGTGTGTTAGCAACAATGTTTTATGGTTATTAAGTACTCTCATCAGTACAAGTTCCGACCAATAGTCTGGTCCTTATGATTTGTCTCGGTTTTCCTTACTTAGGCCCTTGCGCGGCTCAGTATTTCCTAGGAACATGTGTGTTCAGGGTCGAGAGCGGCCATGATAGGCAATCAAGCTCGATTGACGCCACACCCCAGTACTTTGGCCGCATAATGCAAGTCGCATCCAAGTGAAGGTTGAGTATAATCACGATAAATGCCACTCGTTTGGCGATTCCAAGGTAATAGGCCGCGCTCAGAAAGCTGCCGCACCCCCAAGGAACCAATGATTAGAAAATGAAAGACTCACAACTCAATTGGTAGTTTGAGGCGAAACGACAGCCACCTACATAGTAGGGGTGCCGGCTTTATTTCAAAATCATTATATGATACATAGGGTCGGTCGCACCTTAGTGGCGACCAGAAGTGATTCATTGGGTCGGTCGCGCCTAGGTGGCGACCAGAAATGATACAGGGGTCGGTCGCGCCTAGGTGGCGACCAGAATGATACAGGGGTCGGTCGCGCCTGGTGGCGACCAGAGATGATACATGGGTCGGTCGCGCCTAGGTGGTGACCAGAGATGATGCAGGGGTCGGTCGCGCCTAGGTGGCGACCAGATTTTTTATGCACAGGTACGGCCGCGCCTGAGTGACAGCTAATTCCTGATACATGGGTTGATCGCGCCTAAGTGGCGATCCAATTTGATACATATTGTACGGTCGCGCCTAAGTGGCGACCGGAGTTGAGATTTGAGCCCTGAGTGGCCAGCTTGATACTGTGAACCCTTGTTGGTTCTGTTGTGATTGTTGATGACGACTCGTGGTGGTTGGGGCATACCCTTATTGCCGATGGCCTGCAGCTCTTACCCTTCTTGCGGCTGTAATCTGAAGTCGCAGGTCAGGCAGGTGTCTTTTGGCTTCCACGATGTCATCAAATTTTTGTTGCGGCTCAGGAGCAGGCGCATTTTCCGCGACGCAAGCGTCTCTGGCCATAGCCCTGTCACCTTCTTCGCATTCTTGTGCTATCTCTTTATTGCCATCTATTGTGATTACTCCCTTAGGACCAGGCATTTTTAGCTTCAGGTATACGTAGCACGGTCGAGCCATAATTTTGCGAACGCTTCTCTGCCAAAGAGGGCATGGTATGGGCTCTGGAAATCTACAACCTCAAACCAGACGTACTCGCTTCTGAACTTGCTTTGCGTCCCGAAGGCGACTTCCAGGTTAATTCGCCCCAATGGCTGAGCTGATACGCCAGGCACGACTCCGTGAAACGTTGTTCTGGACGGGTGCAGCTGTTTTTCTTGGAGATTCATCCTCTTGAAGGTCTCATAGTATAGTATGTTTATGCTGCTGCCTCCATCCATCAGTACTTGCTTAATTTGTATCCTGCGACTTGAGGGGCAACCACTAGCGCGAGCTTGCCTCCTTCATTTATCTCCCCTGGATGATCTTCGCGGCTCCAAACTATTGGTTGCTCAGACCACTTCAGCCACTGTGGTACAGCTGGTACTACGGCGTTAACAGCTTGGTTGCGCCGTCGCAGCTTCTGCTCCCTCCTGAGGTATTAACCACAATTGTGTGGTACTGACCCAGCTGCTTTGGGAACTGCGGTTGGTCTGGCTGTGGGTTTGGAGCAGCATTATGGTGGCCTCCGCCGTGATTGCCTCCTTCGTTGTTCTGATTGTTGTTGTTTCCATTAAGTGGCTGTCCATCCTTCCACTTTTTGTAATGGTAGCACTATGCTTTTGTGTGGTTGGGTGGTTTTCCATCTTTCCCTACATGGATGTCACAGGGACGGTTGAAAACTTCTTCCAAGTTAACTGGGTGGAAATTTCTTCCTCTGCCACTACTTGGCTTGTAACGAGTGTTCGTGTTTGCGACTAATCCCGAGTTTCCTTCCTCGTTTTTGCGCTTGTTGTAACTCGCATTACTATTGCTAACTTGCTGTTGCTGAGGCTTGCTGCTGGTCTTCTTTCCTTTGCCAGCAGTTTCCTCTTCTTCTCCATCAGACGCGTCCTTGGTTTTATCCGAACTTGCATACTTGTTAGCCGCTGCCATCACCTCGCTGAGACTCTTGACTTTGTCCTTCATGCGACCCAGTTTGTGGACCAGCGGCTCAAACTTGCAGTTTTTCTCCATAACTAGGACGGCTGAGCTTGGAGGTATGTTGTCTGAGGAGTGTATAATTTCTGCCACTCTCCTCATCCAATGGCGACTTGACTCGCCTTCTTTTTGCACGCAGCGCTCAAGATCTTCTATACTGCAGAGTCGCCTGCATGTTCCTTGGAAGTTCTTGACGAAAGCTTCCTTCATCTCATCCCAAGAATTTATTGAGTTTGGTGGTAGGTTTTGCAACCAAATGTGGGCTGCGCCTTCCAACATCATGTTTAGGTATCGGGCACAAATCTCTTCAGATGCATTGAGAATGCTCATGCCCATCTCATAATTATTGAGCCAAGTGACCGGGTCCATACTTGGGTTGTAATTTGCGACCTTGCGAGGTCCTTTGAAATCTGCAGGAAACGGCTCGGACCTAATCCTCTCGCTGAAGCAGACAGGACCTTTAAGTCGCGATGATATGTTGGATGGAGCTGGCCTCCCTGCCGGGTTTACCGTTGCACGCATCTGCACATCTTCTGCGGTTTGAACTTGTACCACATGTTGGTTTTCCCTGTGCCGCCGGGCTGAACTTGAAGTCGCGACTTGCGGCGACTCGGCTCGGATGCTTCTTTCCGCTGTTACTCTACTGTTGTAGGGGGTTGCGTGCAGCCGTCCCCCATGTTCAGACATGTTTGCCTGTTGTACCACTGCCGTGCTCAGCATCTCAATGGCGCGCGTGCCTCTCTGTCCATCGGTGTGTTTCCTACCGGTGTCAACCTGGCTAAGATGTTGGTAGCCGCATAGAGATTCTCCACTGGGCTAACATAGTGTCCTTGCGGTGTATGGAACCTTTGAGGCTGCGGTGCCGGCAGCTGCACAAAGGTTGGTTGTGGCGACGGAGGTGGCATGATAGTCTGTTGTTAGCTTGCACCAGAGCTCTTGACCCTGGTGCTTCCGCCGTTCTTGGTGCCACAAAAGATGGAACTACAGGCGCGAATGCTGGCGATGTTATCGTCCGCAATGCAGACGCGACTAAAGGCGCCGCGGGTCGCGCAGCCGCGACAGGTGGTGCCGTGTATGAGGGTACTGCGACTGATGTTGCTGCGGCTTCTGGCCACGCGACTGGACGCGCTGCATTTGTTGCGACTGATGGGTTCGCGTGGGGTGGCGCCGTGGCTGCTGGTGTATCGACTGCAGGGACCGCGGCTATAGGTTCAGAGGTGGGTGATTGGAATAACTCCATGGGATTTACTGTTCCTGGCTGCATGCGACTGATATGACGTCGGTGTGGCAAGGTGCTTGGTCCCCCCTGTAAGATGATGGTGTCTTCGGCGAGTCGTTGTTGTTCTTGTTGGAGGCGCTGGTCCTCGCATGCGAGCCTGCTCCTTTCATCCACAATCCTTTGGACTTCATCATACAGCTCAATCCTGGTAGCTTCCAGCTCCGCTGCTCTTGCGGCGGCGTTAACTGCAGATATGGGCGTAAACAGCGGCTGCTCTGGGGCATCCTGGGCCGTCGTGTTGGGGGTTGTTCTTGGCCCTTCTTCTGTAGGTATGATAACCCACAAGTATAGGGGGTGTATCGTAGTACTTTCGATAAATAAGAGTGTCGAACCCAACGAGGAGCAGAAGGTGTTGACAAGCGGTTTTGATGAAGGATTCACTGTAAATGCTCTCAGACAAGTTTTTAGGAGTTTTTGATATGACAGATAAATAAAGTACAAGTAAATAAAATGCAGTAATAATAGTTGCAGCGAGTGGCCCAATCCTTTCTACAGCAAAGGACAAGCCGGTTGTTGTACTTATAATGACCAAACGTTCTTGAGGACACACGGGAATATTGTCAAGTGCTTTCGCTTCATATAGTTGATTAATCTTCATTGTTTTGATAAGTGTTGTGTGGGTGAACCTATGCTAATGCACCGCCCTTCCTAGGACTAATACATACTTGTGATTATACCCCTTGCAAGCATCCGCAAATACAAGAAAGTAATTAAGATAAACTAACCACAGCCTTAAACTTTGAGATCCTGCTATCCCTCATGCATCGATATACCAACGGGTGTTCAGGTTTCTGTCACTCCGGCAACCCCACAATTGGCAAACGAATACACAATGCATTCCCCTAGGCCCATAAAGGTGAAGTATCATGTAGTCGACGTTCACATGACACCACTAGAAGAATAACACCACAACTTAAGCATCAAACCATTAAATATTACTCAACATAGTTCACTACTAACATCAAGACTTCTCCCATGTCCTCAAGAACTAAACGAACTACTCACAAGACATCATACGGAACATGATCAGAGGTGATATGATGATGAATAACAATCTGAACATAAACCTTAGTCCAATGGTTTCACCCAATAGCATCAATAACAAGAGTAATCAACACCGGGAGAGTTTCCCCTATGAAATAGACAAGATTCAGCCCTAGATGTTATAGCGGAGACGGGGTGCAGCGGCGGTGATGATGGTGTTGGCGGTGGAGATGATGATGATGATGATCCCGATGAAGTCCAGCTCGATGACGGTGATGATGGCGACGATTTCCCCCTCCGGGAGGGAATTTCCCCCGGCAGATTTCTTCCTGCAGGGGAGCTTTTCGCTCTCTGGTGTTTTCCGCCTCGTGGAGGCGGCGGAATATTTCGATGGCCTCCTCCTGTGTGTTAGGGTTCCGAGGGGGTCAAGTACGCGAAGGGGGAACGGCTGAGGTGGGCCAGGGCCCCCAAACCACCTGTCGGCGCGGCAGGGGGCCCCACCGCGCCAAGGGTGAGGAGGGCCCACCATGGCCCATCTCAGCTCCCCTTTTGGCCTCCTCCATCTTCTGGTAAAATAGGAACTTCCATATGTCTCCTTCGATTTATTGATCTTCAGAAATAGTGCATCTCGACGGTGCTTTTTCCAGCAGAATCCTGACTCCGGTGTCCAATTCTCCATTATTCATCAAACATGCAAAATAGGTAAAATAACATAAGTAACACTTCTAAATATGAAATATATCGATGAATAGCAGTAAATTATGATATAAAATAGTGATGCAAAATGGACGTATCAACCCCCCCAAGCTTAGACCTCGCTTGTCCCCAAGCGAAAACTGAGCTCAGTAAACATGACCACAAGTTTATGGAGCAAAGTGTCGATAAATAAAATACGGACAAGAAGCATCACATTCATTGATACACAAGTCATTCTAGACAGCAACTTCCCTTCATATAATCTAACTTGAAATAAGTAAAGGGAACCACGATGAAGTGCATAAAGAGAACCATGATTGGTGAAGGCAAACTTAAACTCTTGGTCAGAGAACAATTAACAGATCATACTTATCTTTCGAGAAGAGTCTTTATATCAGAGCTTATATAGCAGAACTTACATGCCTTAATCATAACAGTCTCCTTACAGTCATTGATAACTTTCAAAGTTATATTCATTCGGATAAAAGCTATTGTGCGAAACAAGGAAATGAGAGATATGATTAGAAGTATCAACACATATAACTAATTGGATCTCAACAACTCAAATGCTTGCTTGAGATAGAGAGGAATGGGTTTACTGACTCAACAATAATGTAAAAGATAGGCCCTTCGCAGAGGGAAGCAGGGATTAAATCATGTGCTAGAGCTTTTAAGTTTTGCAAAGCATATAGAGAGTATGAAAATAGTTGTTTGAGCTATGTATGTCGTTGTCAACGAATCGTAGTAAAGTGAACACTAACCCCTTGTCAACCAGACTTTCAAGAGCGGCTCCCATGAAGGACGTTATCTCTACCAGCAAGGTAGATCATCCCTCTTCTCTTTTGTTTACACATGTATTTTAGTTTCTTTATAGTTGACACTCCTCCCAACCTTTTGCTTACACAAGCCATGGCTAACCGAATCCTCGGGTGCCTTCCAACATTCACATACCATGGAGGAGTGTCTATTTGCAAATTAAGTTGCTTACTGATAAATCAGGGCAAAACATGTGAAGAGAATTATTAATGAAAGTTGTAGTTAATTGGGACTGGGCACCCCATTTGCCAGCTCTTTTTGCAAATTGTTGGATAAGCGGTGTATATGCCACTAGTCCATTGGTGAAAGTCTGTTTGACAAAAGTGCTAGAGAAACTCTACAGAACCCTCATGAGCTAATAAACAGTGACACAAAACTAGGAGTAATAAGTTTTGAATAATTTAAAGGTAGCACATGAAGTATTTACTTGGAATGGCGCAAAATACCATATAGTAGGAAGTTATGGTGGACTCGAATGGCAATGGTTTGGCTCAAGGTTTGGATGTATGAGAAGCATTCCCTCTCGATACAGGTCTTTGGCTAGCAAGGTTATGTAGCAAGCATAAGAGTTGAGGGATACAAACAATTATACAAGTGATAAGAATAATCATGCAATCTTCCTTAGAAGCACAAATAGTTTAACTTAAGAATACTAAGCTTATGAGCTACAAAGAAAGAAAGATCATGGAATAATATATTTGCATGCACTCCCTCTCTCTACTTAAGTCTCAAAGTATTGTCTACTACTGACCAATGCTAAGTTTGCCAAAACCAAAAAGATTAACTTGGTGCTCTAAAAAGTGATCCCTATACTAACAACAAGGTTATCAATATGAAAGAGAATTGCAAGCTAAAATAAAGTATGCAGAAAGTAAATGATAAAACTTCTCATTAATATTTCATAACGGCAACTCACACCAAGGGATACATAGATAACCAACTAAAAGAGAGATACTTCCACATTGCAAACCATCATATAAGATAACTTCCCTACTCACGATATGACTTTATGGAAAAGTAAAAGGTAAAGATAATGATGTGATACCGCGGCACTCCCCCAAGCTTGGAACAAACCAAGGGGATGCCAATACTTATGATGAATTACTCCTTCGGTGGTGGTGGTGAATTGTCCTCATCATCAGACTTCCAGGGAAGGGGTTTCCCATCAACAAAGGACGACTTGGATTCGATTATCCTGAAACTAGCAGCAGCGCTTATGTTTTTAAACCGAGTTTCATACTCACAGTTTTGATTCTGGACATCATAGAGTTGCGCCTGCAGTTTGTTGGTGGTGTTGATGAGGTGAAATATGTCTTCCCAGAGTTGTGCAGTCTCCTTCTTATGTTCAGCGACCAGCGCGGACACCATTGAGTGGAAGACTCCCACTTCACGTTCCGCCAGCTTTTTGTATGTGAAGACCTCTTGCTCCAGCTTCTCCATCCTGGCTTCCAGGCTCCCTTCTCCTTTGGGTCCTCGCACGTCTTCCGTCTGCAGCTTTCCATCAACCATCTGCGACTCCTTGGGATGCATCTTCAGCTCATCCATGTATGGGGTGACGACGTTCACAAAGAAACTGTCCTTTGGAGGCTTCGATGAAGACATGGCAGCTCTAGATCTGAAAACAATATCTGGACAGAAACAGCTCGAAACGAAACACGATGAAAAGGCGAGATACGAACCTCGGGGGTTCGGGTGAGTTATATAGCAAAAAGTTTTACAACATAAGGAAGGTACAGGAGGAAACCTGATCGGAGACGAGCTCCGGGGTGCTCAAACCACCAGGCGGCGCGGCTGGGGGCCCACCGCGCCGACCTATGGTTTGGGCACCACGGGTGCCGTCTCCCATCCGGTTCGGTCTCTTATTTTTCCATATTTAATAAAAACGACGAAAATATCTTCTAGAAAGTTATTCGCGAAACTTTTCTTACCGAAACTGTTACCTATTCGAATCGAATTCTGCAGTCCCAGAAAAATGTTCTTCAATGAAAGTTTCCGGAGTCACCACTTTAATTGTATCAACCTCTTCATTAATAGAATCTCCAGAAATATAATGCTTGAGTCTTTGACCATTTACCACTTGTGTAGAGTTATCTTTCAATGAAGCAATTTTTATTGCACCTGAACGATACACCTCCACAATAACAAATGGTCCTTCCCATTTTGAGAGTAACTTTCCTGCAAAAAATCTGAGACGAGACCTATACAATAGAACTTTCTCACCAACATTAAATTCTCTTTTAAGAATTCTCCTATCATGCCATCTCTTAACTTTTTCTTTAAAGAGTCTAGCATTTTCATAAGCCTCACTTCTCCATTCATCTAAAGAACTTAATGCAACAACCTTTTCTCACCGGCAAGTTTAAAATCTCTATTAAGTTCTCTCACTGCCCAATAAGCTTTGTGTTCTAATTCTAAAGGCAAGTGACAAGCTTTACCATAAACCATTTTATAAGGAGACATGCCCATGGGGTTCTTATAAGCAGTTCTATAAGCCCATAAAGCATCATTTAACTTACTAGCCCAATTTTTTCTAGATTTATTAACAGTCTTTTGCAAGATAGATTTAATCTCCCTATTTGACAATTCTACTTGTCCACTAGTTTGAGGATGATAGGCTGAAGCAATTCTATGATTAACACCATATTTAGCAAGAGTCTTTCTAAAACCACCATGGATAAAATGAGAACCTCCATCAGTCATAAGATATCTAGGTACACCAAACCTAGGAAAAATGACATCTTGAAGCATTTTTAAAGAGGTCTCACCATCAGCACTTTTAGTAGGTATAGCTTCTACCCATTTAGTGACATAATCAACAGCAACAAGTATATGAGTATTACCTTGTGAAGAAGGAAAAGGACCCATGAAGTCGAATCCCCAACAATCAAATGGTTCAATAACAAGAGAATAACTCATAGGCATTTCATTGCGTCTAGAGATATTACCAACCCTTTGACATTCATCACAAGATAAAATAAACTTTCTTGCATCCTTAAAGAGGGTAGGCCAATAAAAACCTGATTGTAGAACTTTCTGCGCAGTTCTATCTCCAGCGTGATGCCCTCCATAAGCACTTCCATGGCATTTCCTCAGTATTTCCTGTTGTTCATATTCAGGAACACATCTTCGCATAATACCATCGACTCCTTCTTTATATAAGTGTGGGTCATCCCAAAAGTAATGCCGCAAGTCATAAAAGAATTTCCTTCTTTGCTGAGCTGAAAAGGTTGGAGGCAAGTACTTGGAAACAATAAAGTTAGCATAATCAGCATACCAAGGACTATCTCGCGAACTTACACTTATTGCAGCCAATTGTTCATTTGGAAAGCTATCATTAACAGGAATAGGATCATAAGGAATGCTTTCCAATCTAGACAAATTATCAGCAACAGGATTTTCAGCACCTTTTCTATCTATGATATGCAAATCAAATTCTTGCAAAAGAAGTACCCATCTAATAAGCCTTGGCTTAGCATCTTTCTTTTCCATAAGGTATCTAATTGCAGCATGATCAGTATGAATAGTGACTTTCGAATCAACTATGTAGGGTCACAAGCAAAAACTACAGCTAGAAATTCTTTTTCAGTAGTGGCATAATTCTTTTGAGCAGAATCAAGAGTTTTACTAGCATAATGAATAACATTTAACTTTTTATCTACTCGCTGCCCAAGAACAGCGCCTACAGCATAATCACTAGCATCACACATAATTTCAAAAGGTAAATTCCAATCAGGTGGTTCAACTACAGGAGCGGTGATTAAAGCCTTTTTCAAAGTTTCAAAAGCTTCCTTACAATCATCATCAAAAACAAAGGTACATCTTTTTGAAGAAGATTAGTAAGAGGCTTGGAAATTTTAGAGAAATCTTTAATAAACCTCCTATAAAAACCAGCATGACCAAGAATACTACGAATACCTTTAACATCTTTGGGACAAGGCATCTTTTCAATTGCCTCCACTTTAGCTCGATCAACTTCAATACCTCTTTCAGAAATTTTATGTCCAAGAACAATTCCTTCATTAACCATAAAGTGGCATTTCTCCCAATTAAGAACAAGGCTAGTTTCTTCACATCTCTGCAAAACTTTGTCAAGGTTGTGCAAACAATTATCAAAGGAAGTTCCATAGACGGAGAAATCGTCCATGAAGACTTCCACAATTTCCTCACAAAAGCCATGAAAAATAGCAGACATGCATCTTTGAAAAGTAGCAGGAGCATTACATAAACCAAAAGGCATACGTCTATAAGCATAAGTTCCATAAGGACAAGTAAAAGTAGTTTTCTCTTGATCTTGCGCTCTCACAGCAATTTGAGAAAACCCAGAATACCCATCAAGGAAACAAAAGTGAGTTTTCTTGGACAACCTCTCAAGCATTTGATCAATAAAAGGCAAAGGATAATGATCTTTCTTAGTTACTTTGTTAACCTTTCTAAAATCAATGCACATCCTATAACCAACTACTACTCTTTGAGGAATTAGTTCATCATTTTCATTAGGAACAACGGTAATTCCTCCTTTCTTAGGAACACAATGCACAGGACTTACCCATCTACTATCAGCAATAGGATAAATAATACCAGCTTCAAGAAGTTTTAATACCTCATTTCTTACCACTTCTTTCATCTTGGGTATTAAACGACGCTGATGCTCAACAACAGGCTTTGCATCAGGTTCCATGTTGATGGCGTGCTGACATATAGTAGGAGAAATTCCCTTCAGGTCATCAAGAGTATATCCCATAGCTCCGCGGTGTTTCCTCAACACTCCCAATAACCTTTCCTCCTCTGTACCTGAAAGTTTAGAGCTGATAATAACAGGATATATTTTCTTATCATCAATATAAGCATATTTAAGATTATCAGGCAGAGGTTTCAAATCAAAAACAGGATCCTCCTTGGGTGGCATTGTGGTACCCAAATCTTCCACAGGTAAATTGTGTTTGAGCATAGGTTGACGAAGGAATACTTCATCAAGCTCATTCCTTTCTTCCCTGAAGTTCTCACTTTCATGATTCTCCATATGTTGCTGCAAAGCATTGTTAGGAGCAAGAACAATAGATGCAAGTTGAGCAATTTCAAAATCCTCACTAGGCAATTCAGTTTCATAAGGTGCTTTAGCAAATTTAGAGAAATTGAATTCATAAGATTCACCAGCAAATTTAGTAAAGATTTTCTCTTTCTTACAGTCTATAACAGCACCACAAGTATTCAGAAAAGGTCTACCAAAAATAATAGGACAACTATCATTGGCAGCCGACCCAAGTACAAGAAAATCAGCAGGGTATTTAGTCTTACCACAAAGGACTTCGACATCTCTAATGATACCAATTGGAGAGATAGTTTCCCTATTAGCAAGCTGAATAACCACATCAATCTCTTCAAGTTTACAAGGAGCAATTTCGTGCATAATTTCCCTGTAAAGCTCATAAGGAATAGCACTAGAACTTGCACCAATATCACATAAACCATAATAGCAATGATCACCTATCCAACAGAAAGCACAGGAACACTAGACTTCCTAGAACTTTTAGGATGTGAGACAATATTAGAAGCATCCTCACAAAAGATAATGTGTCTATCTTCTAAATTTTCAGTGACAAGATCTTTAACCAATGCTACAACAGGTTCAACAGTTATTTGCTCATCAGGTTTGGTAGTTTTCTTATTACTTTTACTAACAACACCAGTTATGATAGTATGTTCCTTAATCTTATTAGGAAAAGGAACTTTTTCAATATAAGGTTCTGGAATAATGCGATCAGCAACATTAACCTCAACACCTTTAGATATATGAGAAACAGATTCATCTTTATATGGTTCATGATAATTTTTAAAACCCTCCTTCGGCAAACCGAAATAGGAAGCAAAGGCTTTATAAAAGTTTGCAACAATTTGAGAGTCAAGACCATAAGTAGTGCTAATTTTGCGATAATCATCAGTATCCATAAATTTTTTAACACACTCAAAGTCATAGTTTATACCTGACTCCCTACCTTTGTCATTCTCCCATCCTTCAGTGTTCTCCTGAATCCGATCAAGAAGGTCCCACTTAAACTCTTCTTTATTACGAGTGAACGATCCAGCACAAGTGGTATCCAATAGAGTTTTATCTTGAAAGGAGAGTCTTGCATAAAAGTTATCAATAACAATATTACCAGGAAGCTCATGAATGGGACATTTGAGCATTAATGCCTTCAATCTCCCCCACGCTTGAGCGATACTCTCTCCATCATAGGGCCAGAAGTTATATATGAGGTTCCGATCCTTATGAATCTCACTTGGAGGATAGAATTTGGAGTAAAAGAGAGGTACAATTTCCTCCCATCCAAGAGAATACCCATTCTTCAGCAGTTTATACCAATGTGCAGCTTTACCAGACAGTGATAGAGAGAATAATTTCTTCTTAACTTCTCCCATCGAGATACCTGCACACTTAAATAACTCGCACAATTCATGCAGAAATAACAAATGATCTCCAGGATGGACAGTTCCATCTCCTGCATAGCGGTTATTTGTGACACGTTCAACAATTTTCATAGGAATTTTGAACGGTATTACCTGCTCATCTGGCGCCTCCTCTACTACCTTAGCAGTGGTAGTTGTTTTCCCAAATAGGAATTCAAGAGAAGACCCCTCCATAATGAGATATAGCAGCAGGCAAAAATAAAAACAGCACGTACAATAAATGTTTCCCTTACCAATTCCACTTACCAATAGCGCTACACTCCCCGGCAACGGCGCCAGAAAATAGTCTTGATAACCCACAAGTATAGGGGGTGTATCGTAGTACTTTCGATAAATAAGAGTGTCGAACCCAACGAGGAGCAGAAGGTGTTGACAAGCGGTTTTGATGAAGGATTCACTGTAAATGCTCTCAGACAAGTTTTTAGGAGTTTTTGATATGACAGATAAATAAAGTACAAGTAAATAAAATGCAGTAATAATAGTTGCAGCGAGTGGCCCAATCCTTTCTACAGCAAAGGACAAGCCGGTTGTTGTACTTATAATGACCAAACGTTCTTGAGGACACACGGGAATATTGTCAAGTGCTTTCGCTTCATATAGTTGATTAATCTTCATTGTTTTGATAAGTGTTGTGTGGGTGAACCTATGCTAATGCACCGCCCTTCCTAGGACTAATACATACTTGTGATTATACCCCTTGCAAGCATCCGCAAATACAAGAAAGTAATTAAGATAAACTAACCACAGCCTTAAACTTTGAGATCCTGCTATCCCTCATGCATCGATATACCAACGGGTGTTCAGGTTTCTGTCACTCCGGCAACCCCACAATTGGCAAACGAATACACAATGCATTCCCCTAGGCCCATAAAGGTGAAGTATCATGTAGTCGACGTTCACATGACACCACTAGAAGAATAACACCACAACTTAAGCATCAAACCATTAAATATTACTCAACATAGTTCACTACTAACATCAAGACTTCTCCCATGTCCTCAAGAACTAAACGAACTACTCACAAGACATCATACGGAACATGATCAGAGGTGATATGATGATGAATAACAATCTGAACATAAACCTTAGTCCAATGGTTTCACCCAATAGCATCAATAACAAGAGTAATCAACACCGGGAGAGTTTCCCCTATGAAATAGACAAGATTCAGCCCTAGATGTTATACGGAGACGGGGTGCAGCGGCGGTGATGATGGTGTTGGCGGTGGAGATGATGATGATGATCCCGATGAAGTCCAGCTCGATGACGGTGATGATGGCGACGATTTCCCCCTCCGGGAGGGAATTTCCCCCGGCAGATTTCTTCCTGCAGGGGAGCTTTTCGCTCTCTGGTGTTTTCCGCCTCGTGGAGGCGGCGGAATATTTCGATGGCCTCCTCTGTGTGTTAGGGTTCCGAGGGGGTCAAGTACGAAGGGGGAACGGCTGAGGTGGGCCAGGGCCCCCAAACCACCTGTCGGCGCGGCAGGGGGCCCCACCGCGCCAAGGGTGAGGAGGGCCCACCATGGCCCATCTCAGCTCCCCTTTTGGCCTCCTCCATCTTCTGGTAAAATAGGAACTTCCATATGTCTCCTTCGATTTATTGATCTTCAGAAATAGTGCATCTCGACGGTGCTTTTTCCAGCAGAATCCTGACTCCGGTGTCCAATTCTCCATTATTCATCAAACATGCAAAATAGGTAAAATAACATAAGTAACACTTCTAAATATGAAATATATCGATGAATAGCAGTAAATTATGATATAAAATAGTGATGCAAAATGGACGTATCAA